>JBBPBX010005726.1:29312-41882 GCA_038048925.1 Garcialebias charrua | reverse complement strand
GACCCAGAACCTCTGAACGGGTGGACAAAACCAGAGTGCGTGGATATAATCATTAGGTATATTGCCTGTGCACTGTGAGCAGTTGTTAGATGATGTAAATCCCATCTTAAACATTTGCTGACCTGTATAATGTACTCTATAGAGAACTTTATACTGTATTAATTGTAAATTGGAGTTTCTGGTCATTTTAAATGTTTTTAAACATATTTGAGACCAGGTGTTTTGGTCAAAGTTGACTGATAAATATGTCTCCCATTTTGCAATAGGTAGCGTTATGGAGTCATCGATTCTAGATAATTTCTTGTATATTTTAGATAATAATTTGGGGGTGTAAGATTAATGAACTCTAACACACATACTGTACTGGTGTTTCTATCAATGTTTTATTAATCTTAAATTTCTTTTTTATGATAGACTTTATTTGTTGATATTCTAAGAAGCATTTCTTGTCAATGTCATATTGTATTATTAATTTATTAAATGGAATAAAGTCTACACCTTCAAATATGTGTTCCAGACTTTCAATTCCTTTAACTCTCCAACCTTGGAAATTTAAAATATTATTTTCTTGCTGTATGTCAGGGTTGTTCCAGATGGGTGTTTGTCTGCATGGGAGCAGTGAAGACTTTGTCATTTTCAGATGGTGTCCAGTTACGAGTAAGACAACGTGTAAATCATACAA
Organism: Garcialebias charrua; assembly: GCA_038048925.1. Classification (NCBI taxonomy): domain Eukaryota; kingdom Metazoa; phylum Chordata; class Actinopteri; order Cyprinodontiformes; family Rivulidae; genus Garcialebias; species Garcialebias charrua. The sequence goes on along the minus strand of JBBPBX010005726.1, from coordinate 41,200 downwards.
ACTTCTACCTGAGCTCAGATCTGCTTCTTTTAAGGAGTCTGGTTTGAGAAACGCCCACATCAACAGACCTCATGAGGTTTAATCACAACAGGACTCATCACAACTTCGATATTTTCAATTCTGAAGGTAAAAAAATTCTCCACATTAGCTTTGGCCCAGACAAAACATATTTACCTTGGTATAAAAACAATCTCCCCTTGTGGTGCAGTCCTCTGTGATTTATTTATATCAGAAGAGACTAAATATCGAGTTCACACTTTGATTTGTGTGATTTTCTGACGTCAGTGAGTTGAGGCGGATGACTGGTCTGGTTTTTTGGGGAGGTTTTTTTCTGTTAAAACTAGTTGTTCTTTTTCACTGTCACCAATGGATGGGAGATTGTGATGAAATGAAGAGTCATTGCAGTTTGTTGGCTTTGTTAGATAATTTTTACTAATAGACATTTCGATTTCCTGCGGGATCAATAAAGTTCTATTTTATCTAATCTTATCTTTATTATGTAAATTTATGTTTTTATGTGAAATTTTTGTTTTAGATTTTGTAATGTCAAGTTGATAAAAGAGGTTCTATCAAGCTTTGTTAGCTGGTAAAACTCCAGAGGCAGCTAAGGGGTATTGACAAACCAAATTGGGTAATTGGGTTTCTTTTTCAGGATAGGTCCTGTCTAACTCTGAATGCTAGGAAACACCTTGTGGCTGTGACTTTCCTTCCTTCAATTGACTACGGTGACACAATTTACATGAACAAGCACCATGCAAATGTTCGTTGCTGTCTATCATGGTGCACTAAGATTCATAACTGGCTGTGATCATCATACCCACCACTGCACCCTGTATTCACTAGTTAACTGGACATCATTAACTTCACACAGACTCTCTCATTGGTACATTTTCCTCTTTAAATCTCTTCTTAGTCTGTTGCCTTCATACTTTTTTTTTTATTAAAGTTTTATTCATTTTACATATTTAAGAAAAACAACATAAAAGATAATGGGAAAAAAAACCCATTTCATACATATGAGAAAAAAAAATCAAAATACATAAAATGAAAGGTGGCAGCAAGAAGAAAATTTTCTTATTTTGTCCGCCCCTTTTTTACCACAAAAAACAAAACAAACAATTTACAAACAATCCATTCAAACAATTAACTACCAAAAACAACAGATCAATTTAGTAACATTTCACACTCAATAATCAACAAATAGATTAGGATGCATTACTTGAAGCTTTAGTATTTTGCTAGTAGTTTAGACTTGACAATTTTTTTGAATTTCATCACAGAGTTTACATCTTTAACATCTTTTTCCAAAACATTCCACAATTCCACTCCCTTATTCGAAATAAAACGTCCCTTCAAACTAGTCCTATATCTAGGTTTAACAAACATTTCAGTTCCTTTTAAACTGTAACGGCTTTCTCTCTTTATGAAAAACATTTGAACATTTGTAGGCAGCACATTCTTATGAGCCTTATGAATTACTAACAAAATATTATAATCTACCAATTCATGAAATTTCAATAATTTGAGTTGTTTAAATAATACATTTGATGGATGACGATAAGGCTTTCTAGCAATAATTCTCACCGCTCTTTTCTGCAAAATAAAAATAGAATTTGTTATAGTTGTACAGGCTTTACCCCAAACCTCCACACAATAAATTAAATGTGGAACAAAAATTGAGTTATATAGCAAATAGAGAGCCCTATCATTTAACAAGTCCTTTAGTTTATACAATACGCCCATAGGCGTAGATCCTGGGGGGGTCGGGGGTCCGGACCCCCCCCAATCTTGGGGAAATATAGATCTGTCCCCCCCAATAATTCAATAAAGGAAACCGTGTCTTTAAACAATATAAATATAAAAAGGCAAAAAAAGAGAGAAATCCGCCATTATTCTAAGAAAAAAAAAGGAAAATTTGCCCCCCCCCCCTTCTCTGTTGGCAAATGGTTTAGTCCAATGTTTACAAGGAACAACAAGAGCACCGGAGTCACAGGCTCGCGCGGAGCCGCTGGGTGGGAGTGAGCTGCAGCACAAACTATTAACTTCCAGTAAGTAGCTACTTAAAACATAGGTGACAGTGACTGGGAGGAAAAGGTATTTTACAGTGTTGAAAGACAAGTGTGTCTGTGTCTCATTAGTGGCTGTAGCAACAGCAAAACGCAACGAGGAGCGACACTTCATCAGCTAACACGCTAGCTTCAATGCTAACTAGCTCCCTGGTGGCTGCAACAGACAGAAGAATGTCAGCGCATCTTTGAGCAGGATGGATTCACATTCATCATATTTTCAGGTGTGGAGCTCTTGAGAGAAGTAATGATAAAATATGTGAAATATAATTAAAATATGTGAAATATAATTAATTTAAAAAGAGTAGAGAAGATGTGATGATTAGTTAAAATGATTTTATATGTGTAGCACTTTGTTGCATCTGTGGTTGTTTTAAAGGGCTTTATAAATAAATTATTATTGTAAAAAACGTTGAGGAACAATACTTATGTCACATGATTAATTAAAAAATGTCACTGTTTATTATATTACATTATTGATATTTTGTATCTGCAACTGGAATATTTTATTCTTAATAGGTTCTTAAAAAAATACTACAAAGGCATATTTTGAATGAATGTTACAAACGTGTTCATTTCTACAAAACAGTTAATAAAATACCCTGATGCATGCTCAATAATCCAGGTAGAAAAATCTAAAAAAGCTAAGTCTTGTCCTCTGGACAATCAAAAAACAAAACAAAACAAAGCAACAAAAAAACTGTAGCTACAGTTTTTTCTTTGTTTTGTTATGTTTTTTGATTGTCCAGAGGACCAGACTTAGCTTTTTTAGAGTTAATAAAATATTTATAAAATACAATGAATTTCAAATGTTACAGATTGAGTTTAACATAAAATAAATAGTGTTTTATGTTTAAATATCAGTTAATAAGTAATCCATTATGCCCCCTTGTTTAGGACTGGAACCAATCTCAGCTGCTTTTGTGTGAAGGCAGGGACACCCAGGACAGGTCTCCAGTCTGTCCCAGAGACACCCAGGACAGTCTCCAGTCCATCACAGAGACAGACAAAGAGACAAACAACCATCCACACTCCCAGTCAAAGCTAAGAACAATTTACATTTGCACAGAAGAGCCAAAAAATTATTCAAACTGAGGACTCAAGTTCTTGATTGAGAGTTCTAATCACTACTGGTAATTATCAATAATAATTGATCATATTTACCAAGCTAAGCATTGTGTGGAGTCTTTAATAATACAGATCAGATGTGATCAGGCAGTCATATATTCACATGTATGTAAATGTATTATTATTAATACTATAATTAAAGTTGAACCATGCAAATTTGTTTGGAACGAACAAGTGGACCTTTGTGCCTCTTGGTCCCACTGAAGTAGCTCTCAGTCTCAAAAAGTTTGGTGACCCCTGCATTAAAGTATTTCTTCTCCTTGAAAACTGTTTTTTTTTTAGCTTTAAGATTTTTGGAAGGTGTGGTACCAGATTACCAGTGACACTGACCACAGCAATCTATGAATACAAGCCAAACTGAAATTTAAACAATATTTAGAGGGGACCTATTTTGCAAAATTCTCATTTTGCCACTTGTCATTTTGACAAGTGGCAAAGATTGAACACATTAAAAATTTTAATAAGAGTAATGAGTGTCACTATTGTACTGATTAATAGTACAGTAGTATTAAGACTACTAAATACATGCCATTTAAATCAATATTATTGCTGATTGTTCTGCATAGTATATGCATGCAGTTTGGATAAACTTCCCTCTGTACATTTTGCATTACATTTCACTGTAACTTTGCCGACCCCCCCAAAATTGCTCTTAAAAAATTTCCCTGTTTATGGTCCCCCCCAATAATGAGATGAAATCTACGCCCTTGAATACGCCAATAGATTTAGATAACTTAGTTTTAACAAAATTTACATGCTGTTTCCATGACAATCTCTCGTCAACAATTACACCCAAAAACTTCACCTCATCCACTCTACTTAGTTCAACACCATCAATTTTGATAGAAAATTTATCTATTTTATTTTTGCTAAATAACATATAGTTAGTCTTTTCTAAATTTAATGATAACTTATTTAAACTAAACCAAGTTTGTAATATTGAGATCTCCACTTTTAACAACTCAAACATTTGTTTCAAATCATAACCAAAACAAAAGAAGGTGGTATCATCAGCAAAAAGAACACACCTTAGAATACCAGACACTTTTACCAAATCATTTATATACAAAATAAAAAGTTTAGGTCCCAGTATAGAACCCTGAGGGACTCCACATGTGATTCTGTTGAGTTTTGATCTGGTATTGTCTATCTGTACAAATTGACTTCTGTCCTCCAAATAGCTAGATACCCATTTCAAGGTCAGTCCTCGAATACCATATTTATTTAACTTCTCGAGGAGAATAGTGTGATCAACTGTATCAAAAGCTTTCTTTAGATCAACAAATAAACCCACACAGTGTTGCTTTTGATCAACAGCAGTGGAAATTTGTTCTGTCAATTCCATAAGAGCCATAGAAGTAGAATTTTTAGATCTAAAACCATATTGGCTGTTAGTTAAAATGTTATAGTCATCAAGAAATTTATCTAATCTAATCACAAATAATTTTTCAAGAATTTTAGAAAATTGTGGTAAAAGGAAATTGGTCTATAATTATTGAATATAGACTTATCACCATTCTTGAAAATAGGGACAACCTTTGCTACCTTCATATTATCTGGAAAAATACCAGTTGGGTGAAAAAGACAAAATACTGTACATATGTACGTGAACGGATCAATGACAGAAGACATTATGTCTTTTACAACCAACATGTCCATATCATACCAATCCTTAGATCTTTTATCAGAGAATTTCAGAGTTTATTCAGAGAATACTTCTCCTCCTACATGTCACTACATGAGTGCAGCTACAGTGTGCACTCTCAGGACATTATTACCTGCCGTGTTCCCTCAGCACAGACTGGACTTGTCAAAAGGTCCTTCTCCTACTCTGCTCCTGTTTTCTGGAATATTTTACAAAAAGATCTGAAGCTCTCCATCTTGACCTCAGCTTCAGTTCCTGGCAAAAACCAATGCAGACATGTTCCTGTTTTTAGTTTTCTACACCGCCTTACAACCTAGCTATTTTTGTTATGTTCTCTTTTAATATAATTTTTATTTTCACTTGTTATTCTTAATCTGTATGCATTCTTCATTATTGTCTATTGTTGTCTTTGTTGCCCACTGTTGTCATCACTATTTTTTAAAATCAGGTCTCTTGTAAATGAGTCCCCGAGGCTCAATAGGATTAAACTGTATAAATAAAGGTTGAATGAATTTGAAGAATAACCTCAAACAGGGAGGATTGTAGGGTTGAAGAATTTCATGAAATGTGTGTGCCAACCATTGTATTAGAGGGCCCCTCAATATGTGTCCAAATTACGAGTTGGGTCAAGTTGACATCATTGTTATGAGAAAGAGAGAAATGTGTTTTGTGTTTATTTTACAGGAAGTAACCAGGCGTCAGAATGTCTGGGCATGCTGCCAGAGATCTGGTGTGTTGGACAACAGCGAAAACAGCTTATGTGTATGTGCTTGTACAAACCTCATTGAGGAGTTCATAGAAGGTCATAGAACATCTGAGGAGGAGGGGTTCTCCATTTGATCTTGTGCTGTTCAGAGATCCAGTGTTCTACAATATGGTAATGGATGGTAAATGGAGCTTATTTATATAGCGCTTTCTAGCCCCCTGTGAGGAGCCCCAAAGCGCTTTACAATACCAGCCATCCACCCATTCATTCACACATTCATACACCGGTAGTGGTAGCCTGCCTTGCAAGGCGCCATCCAGACCTACCGGGAGCAACTCGGGGTTAAGTGTCTTGCCCAGGGACACAACGACACATGGACAATAAACCCTAACTTAGCTGTCAGTCAGTATCAAGGTGTCAAATTATTTATTGATTAAAGTATCAATGCAGTAAAAATCTAGTGCAACCTCTTTCTTTGAATAGCTTCCCGCATTTCACTATTCCACCACCAAGTTTCCCACCCATCACCCTATCTGACACTCTTTTCACCTCTACAATATTCTTTGCTAACTCCTCCTTTAGTGCCACTCCTACTTTATTTTTATTTTTGTCCACACCATACTAAAACAGTTTAAGTCCCGCTCCAATGCTTCAAGCCTTTTTGCCCTTCCACTTGGTCTCTTGGACACACCAAACATCTACCTTCTTTCTCTGCATCATGTCAGCCAGCTCTCTACCTTTACCTGTCATTGTCCCCACATTTAGAATTGCCATCCTTAGTCCTACATTCTTGACTTTCTTCTTCTCCTTCTGTCTCCTGACATATTTCCCTCCTTGTAGTCTTTGGCTAACATTAGCACACTTTCTGTTGGCACCCTATTTGTCAACAACACCAGCGGCAGTCGTTGATAAACCGGGTCTCGACCGATCCAATATGGTGTTGCTTAGATGAACTTGTGTGTTAGTTTTTGCAAAAGTGTTTTATGTCAGATGCTCACACAACCTCGCCATTTACTCGGGATTGGGAATGGCACAAAATATACAATGGCTTGTGATCCCTTGTGGCTGGTTTATTATAATCTTCTTCTTCTTCTTTAGGCTTTTCCCTCTTCATGGGTCACCACAGTGAGTCCTCCATCTCACTGTCCTCTGCATCCTCTGTCCTCACTCCATCTACCTTCATGTCCTCTCTAACTGCATGCATACAGTATATCTCCTCTTTGTCTTTTTCCTGGCAGCTGCATTTCTAACATCCTTCTACCAATATACCTACTGTCCCTCCTCTGGACATGTCCAAACCATCTCAGTCTGGCCTCCCTAACTTTATCTCCCAGTTGCTTAACATGCGCTGTACCTCTGATGATCTCACTCCTAATCTTATACATCCTCGCTCTTAAGGAGAACCTCAGCATCTTCATTTCTGCTACTTCCAGTTCTGTCTCCTGTCTTTTTGTCAATGCCACTGTCTCCAGACCATACAACATAGCTGGTCTCACCACTGTTTTGTAAACTTGTCCTTTGACATTTGCTGACACATTTTTGTTACAAATCACTCCTGAAACTTTTCTCCATCCACTCCATCCTGCCTGGACTCTCTTCTTCACCTCTTTACCACACTCCCCATTTTCCTGGCTAGTGGACCCGAAGTCCTTGAAGTCCTGCACCTTTGTGACCTCTGCGTCTTGTAACCTCACTGTTCCACCGGCCTCCCTCTCATTCACACACATGTACTCTTCTCTTGACAATCACAAATTTCTGAATAAATCTTGTTGGCTCAGGATCCTAAAATTCTCCTTCTTGTGGAGTACCACAAGGCTCATTTTAGGTCCTCTCTTGTTCTCTCTATCTGCTCCCACATGGTTCCACTCAGTAATCATGGCATCTCAGTCCATTGTTGCACAGATGACCGTCAGATATATGTCCCTCTTTAAAAAGTCAGATGAATGTTCTATAAATTAGCTGCATATGTGTCTTGAGGACATACAGGCCAAGATGGCACTAAACCAAAATTATGGTTTTTAGAAGCATGACTGGGCCCTCCACTTTTGATTTCTGTTCCTTGTCTTGGTACAGTAAACTGAGTACAGTTTTTAAATAATTTATTTTTTTAATTTTTTTATTTGATGTGTTGGCAGAATTAATTGATTGATTTCAGACAGGCAGCCTCATTTACAAGAGAGACCTGTAACATAGACTCATAAAATCAAGTACATGAAATAATACTACGAGAATCATAAAACATTATGTTGATGGTTAAGAAGGAGAAGAGTATAACAAAACCTAAAAACAAGAACACATCTGAAATGATGATTTCTCCATTTTTCTTTCAAGTATATTCAAAATATCTCAGAGAGATCAAGCTGGACAGTTTCAGACAAATAAATTTTGCACCCAGTGTCTTTGTTGGCATTTGTTATACGTATTACTCCTCTGAAACCTAAATGTTTTCCAACTGAAAATTTTTAATTGCAAAATATAAACGAGTGTAAATGAAAAGGCAAAGTTTTGAAATTGAAAATCATGTATTTCACAATAAAAGTGAACTTAATTTACTTTTTTGTCTTTAGCCAAATAAATCCGCTCAGTTAATAAAATCGTCTCAGAGATTGTAGAATCAGTCTCTTACACATGTGACGTATTTTGGACAAATTCAGACCGTACAAAACTGGGTTGAAAAGGGGCTGACAGGTCAGGAAATAAATAGACAGGAGTATTCGTAATATACTAGAAACATTGTTCATGTTAAACCTGCTTTGTAATATTTCAAAAGAAACACCAAAAGAGAAGTTGAGCAGAGAAGCGAGGTGAGGTGTGCAGGTACTGACGGCTTTCTGTCGCGTCTGTTTGGATCCAGAAAAACAAACTTTAAAGATCCTCATGTAGGTGTAAAGGATCACAGATACTGGAACGCAGACCGTCAGAAAAGTCATGACAAGCTCGTAGACATTATTAACTCTGGGCTCGGAACAGGCCAGTTTGATGATGGAGTAATTGTTGCAGTAAATTACATTAGTGATGTTCCCACAGAGCTGCAAAGATAAACTCAAAAATGTTGTGACACTGACGGCTAAAAAAGGAGGCAACCATGTGAGACATATGAGAAAAACAATTGTCCTTTGTGACATTATTGTTTTATATTGCAGAGGGTGACAAATAGCAACATATCTGTCATAAGACATCACAGCTAGGTTAGTAAATTCTACACTTGCATATGAATAAAGACAGAAGAGCTGCAGGAAACAAACAGGAGCAGAAACAGTGTGAACATCTGACAGAACCTGAACCAGCAGGAATGGAAACAAGCCTGAACTTCCATACAGCTCATTTACAAACAGGCTGCACAGAAACATGTACATGGGCTCATGAAGACTCCTGTTCACACAGATGACCACGATCAGAACAACATTACAACCAACGATTAACACATAAAGACTCATAACAACCAGGAAAATGCAGTATGTGCACGTACTTATATCTAAGTAGGCACTCAGAGTGAAATATAAAACCTGTGAAGAATTTATTTTCATCCTTATTTTAGTTTGTAAAATAATCATGAAGACATTCAATGGATGAATTAGTCACAAGTAAAACTGACATGGTGACAAAAACTGCAAGAGCAAAAATAGTTTCCAGCAAGTCATCAAAGTAAACCATCAACACCACAATTGTGTCATGGCTAAAGTTACGAGTAAGACAACGCAAACTTCTACCTGAGCTCAGATCTGCTTCTTTTAAGGAGTCCGATTTGAGAAACGCCTACATCAACAGATCTCATGAGGTTTAATCACAACAGGACTCATCATAACTTTGATATTTTCAATTCTGAAGATAAAAAAATTCTCCACATTAGCTATGTACCAGACAAAATACAGTATATTTACCTTGGTATAAAAACAATTTCCCCTTGTGGTGCAGTCCTCTGTGATTTATTGATATCAGAAGAGACTAAATATCGAGTTCACACTTTGATTTGTGTGATTTTCGACCTCAGTCAGTTGAGGCAGATGACTGTCCTTGGCCTGTTTTTTTTGGAAGTTTCTTTCTGGTAAATAGTTGTTTCTTTTCACTGTCACCAATGGATGGTAGACTGTGAATAAATGAAAAATCAATGCAGTTTGTTGGCTTTGTTAGATAACTTTTACTAATGTACATTGTATTATGTAAGTTAATGTAGTTTTTAGACTTTTTATGTGGATGCTGGGCAGCAAGGGAGGGTCCGTGGCCATGTTGACTCTTGGCAGCATACATTGGCTCAAGGGATGTACAACATTTTCTCACTGGTGGGTAAAGAGCTGGAGCTTGTGTGTGATAATGAGTAGTACCAACTAGTTGGGCTCACTTCTAAGCACAGCTTGGGCTCTGGAACCCATCTCCATGAGAGGGACTGAACTCTCTCCTACTCTGGAAATGCCCAGGGAGAGAAACGTCGGGCAAGTGTGAGGGTACTCACAAGCCTCCGGCTGAATGCCTCAGTATAATAATAATAATAATAATAATGAATTCAATTTATAACGCACTTTTCATTAGTGAAAATCTCAAAGTGCTACACACATTGAATGCTACACACATTCATACACCGGTAGCGGCAGACTACCATGCAAGGTGCTTTCCAGTCCTACTCGGGGTTAAGTGTCTTGCCCAAGGACACAACGACACATGGTGTGGGGAACCGGGATTCGAACCGCCAACCTTCCGATCAGGGGATGACTGCCATTACCACTACGCCACGGCCTCCCCATACGGCAATATTGGAGTTCTCCCCGGTGAACAAGAAAGTTGCCTCTCTACAGCTTTGTGCTCCAGGTTGGAAGGTTCTGACTGTTGTTTGGGCATATGCACTTAATGTCAGTTCAGATTACCCAGCCTTTTTGGAGTCTCTGGAGGGTGTCCCGGAAGAGCCTTCTGTGAATTCCCTTGTTCTACTGGGTGACTTCAATGCCCATGTGGGCAATGACGGTTATATCTGGAAGGGGGTGGGTGGGAGGAACGGCCTCCCTGGTCTGAATCCGAATGGTGTTTGTTTATTGGACTTGTGTGCTAAGCACAGACTTTCCATAACAAACACCAAGTTTGAGCATAGGGTGGTTCATAAGTGTACTTAGTACCAGGCCACTTTAGACCAAAGGTCAATGATCAATTTTTTCACCATATTGTTGGACCTGTGGCCCTATGTCTTTGACACGTAGATGAAGAGAGGAGCAGAGCTGTCAACTGATCACCATGTGGTGGTGAATTGGATCTGATTGTGGGCGAGGTTGCTAGACAGCCCTGGTAAACCCACATGTTTAGTGAGGGTGAACTGGGAACGTCTGGTGGAATCCATTGTCTGTACAATCCTGACACCTCCGGGAGAGTTTTTCACATGGAGGTCAGGGACATGGAATTTGAATGGGCAATATTCAGGGCCTCTATTTCAGATGTTTCTTCTAGGAGTTGTGTTCTGAAGGTTATTGGTGCCTGTCATAGTGGCAACTAAAGAACCTGGTGGACACCAGCGGTGATGGGGGCTGTCAAGCAGAAGAAGGAGGTATTCTGGACTTGGTTGTCCAGAAGGATTCCTGAAGTAGCTTACATACTTAAGGTGGCAAGAAGGTGGTTGTGGATGCAAAAACTCGTTCATTGGAGGAATCTCAGACGGCTGAGACGTGCTGGTCTGAGCAGCCCAGTTCTCACCTTGTTCTACAGGTGTGCAGTGGAGAGCATCCTGTGCTCCAGCATCAACGTGTGGCATGGAGGCTGCACAGTTGAAGAGAGGAAAGCTCTACAGAGAGTGGTGAAGGCTGCACAGAAGTCTGTTGGAGTCAGTCTCCCCACCATCACAGACATTTACACCTCCAGATGCAGGAAAAGAGCCACCTGCATCATGAAAGACCTCACTCATCCAGCACACTCACTCTTTGCCCCACTCCCCTCAGGACGGAGGTTGAGGAGCATCAAGTGTAGAACCACTAGACTGAGGAACAGCTTCTACCCTGAGGCTGTTAGACTCATGAATAAATAAAAATAAAAAATAAACACTGCAAAATATCACATTGTGCTGATGCTGATCTGTTTTCTTGTTGCTGTGATTCATCTGTGACCATCTGCTCATACAAACTCATGTTCGTGCTGCTGTTTATTCCCACTATATTAGGCTTAGTGTATTACTAGTTGATGTTTTTCTTAGTTAATTCTAGATGTTATTACTGTTTTTCTCTTGCATTTGTTGTTGGATGTAACTGGGACCCCGTGTACATAATCTCGTTTTCATCACATGTACCACATGCGGTGCAAATGACAATAAAGACTCTCTGACTCTGACTCTCTGACTCTGAATATGGGGAGGCCATGGAGAAGGACTTTC
>JBBPBX010005726.1:9927-26455 GCA_038048925.1 Garcialebias charrua | reverse complement strand
CTGATGCTGATCTGTTTTCTTGTTGCTATGTTCATCTGTGTTCATCTGTGTTCATCTGTGTTCATCTGTGACCATCTGCTCATACAAACTCATGTTCGTGCTGCTGTTTATTCCCACTATATTAGGGCTTAGTGTATTACTAGTTGATGTTTTTCTTAGTTAATTCTAGATGTTATTAGTGTTTTTCTCTTGCATTTGTTGTTGGATGTAACTGGGACCCCGTGTACATAATCTCGTTTTCATCACATGTACCACATGCGGTGCAAATGACAATAAAGACTCTCTCTCTCTGACTCTGATTCCAGTCCTAGAGTAAAACCCTGACAGTATGTACGACCAAGCCTGAACCCAACGGGCAGGTACTCCCAAGTTCTGCTCACCTGTTTTTTGTCCAAGTCATCCAGATGAAGAGATTCGTGTTCCGGTGTGGTACAAGCCAGCCACTAGGGAGCACAAGCCAGTGTATCTCTTGTGCCGGTCCCAAGCCCGGGTAAATGGTGAGGGTTGTGTCAGGAATGGCATCCGACGTAAAACACTTGCCAAAACCATAATGCGAGTTCATCAAAGTGAAACCATACCGGATCGGTCGAGGCCCGGGTTAACAACGTCCGCCACCGGTGCTGTTGACAAACAGGGTGCCGGCGGAAATTGTACTACTGTTAGTCGAAGACGCCGAGGAGGAAAACGTGTCAGGAGACAGAGGGAGAGGAGGAAAGTGAAGAATGTAGGACTGAGGGTTGCAACTCTAAATGTGGGGACAATGACAGGCAAAGGTAGAGAGCTGGCTGACATGATGCAGAGAAGAAAGGTAGATGTTTTATGTGTCCAAGAGACCAAGTGGAAGGGCAGCAAGGCTCGCAGTATTGGAGCAGGGTTTAAACTGTTTTACCATGGTGTGGATAGAAAGAGAAATGGAGTAGGGGTGGTCCTGAAGGAGGAGTTGGCAAAGAATGTAGTAGAGGTGAAGAGAGTGTCAGATAGGGTGATGTGTCTAAAGGTAGAAGTAGAAGGTCTGATGCTAAACATAGTAAGTGGTTATGCTCCACAGGTTGGATGTGATGAGGAGGAGAAAGATAAATTTTGGAAAGATTTGGATGAAGTGATAGAGAGTATTCCCAGGGAGGAAAGAGTGGTGATTGGAGCAGACCTGAATGGACATGTTGGTGAAGGAAACAGAGGGGATGAGGAAGTGATGGGTAGGTTTGGTGTCAAGGAAAGAAACCAGGAAGGACAGATGGTGGTGGATTTTGCCAAGAGAATGGAAATGGCTATAGTCAATACCTATTTCCAAAAGAGGGAGGAACATAGAGTGACCTATAAGAGTGGAGGAAGGAGTACGCAGATCGACTACATTCTGTGTAGAAGAGGAAACCTGAAGGAGATTGGAGACTGTAAGGTTGTGGCAGGGGAGAGTGTGGCCAGACAGCATCGGATGGTTGTGTGTAGAATGACTGTTGTTGCGAAGAAGAGAAAAAGAGTAAAATCAGAGAAGAAGACCAAATGGTGGAAGCTAAAGAAGGAAGAATGTTGTGAGAAATTCAGAGACGAGCTGTTAAAGGCTCTGGGTGGTAAGAAAGAGCTTCCAAGTGACTGGGCTACTACCAGGGCTGGACTGGGACAAAAAATTGGCCCGGGCATTTTGAGCAGAGTGGCCCACCAGGTATTGATGGAAAGAGAATGACGCTCGTGAATGGAAACAAATTTCTTGTGACAGTGCTTGCAAACTGTAATGAAAAGATACTTTTTTATTTAAGTCAGTAATTCTATGATGACCCATGTTATCATGGCACCCTGTCAGAATGATTATGCAAGATGTGCTAACAGCAATCACTCTTAGATATTGCTTGAATTTATGTCTGTTTTCCCTTGACCCAACAAGGTGCTTAGAATAAAATCATAGTTTATTAAGATGACATAATGGTGTTTATACAGTATTTATTAGGAAACCATACCATACCATGCCTCAAAAAGGAGGAACCATCAGAGAGCCTGATGGCTCTGTATTGTAACAACAGGAACACAGAAATTAAAAATCTCAAACAACCATTCTATAAAGAAACTTTATTTTTCCATCAGCCATATATTCCTGTTTTGTGTTAAGATAACATAACAAACATTGTCTTGTTGGTGTATATGTACTTGTCTAATGAACTTAAACTTACTACACCATCCTCAGAAATACACATGACTCAGAGTCATGTGTACAGTATTTCATCACTTTGTAATGGTCACTGATCGATTAATAAAGCGTTAGATTTATTTCCATTTGTTTCCTTATTTTATTATATTATCTACGCTGCAAATATGACCATTTATTATTAATTGTTGTCTCCTGAAAGGTAACGAGTGTGTTCCAAATGAAAGTTTCAACTTGTTTATGTGTTTGGGTAAATTTGTTTAGTAATAATAATAATATGTTTTGGAGACGGTGGTGAAGTGGACTTAAAAGCAGGAGGAAGTGACGGCGCTTCCTCTCTGTCTCACCTTGGAGTGCGCACCTGCTGAGAAGGATTTGGCGTGAGGCCGTTGCCCTGTGGACTGCCTGTGGACTGTGTATCACCCTGAGTTGGGATCGCGGTGGATCAGTAACTTTTCCTTTACCAGGACTGCAGGGGAGGCACGCTAAAAGGACCTTGAGACTCTGGTGAGATTGTTTCTTTTTATTTCGCCGCACCGACGCCTGGATGGATTGAGTGGGCGTTTCCTCATCCCGCTTTCAAACAAACTTTTTATCTGAGAGAGCGTTTGGACTGAAAGTTGGTGCATTTTGGGTTTTGATTTGATTTATGGGGTTTGTCTGCAGATATGTAAATGTTGGGGGAATGCTGCAGATATGTAAATGCGAGCAAGACCCGGTGCTGCGCATTCTCTGCCTTATTTATTCTTATCCTTATTTTATTCGCCTTCTCTCAGACTCCCACCCAGCCCGGCTGGTCACCCTGTATTAGACTCAGAGTCATGTGTATTTTCATCACTTCTTACCTGAAGTTGAGTATTTCCCACGCTCGCATCGGCATCTGCGCGGCTGCCGCGGGTCTCCCGCGCCCGGCCTCATCCACCTGCAGACCCCCGCTGTCGGCACCATGGCTGCTGCGAGGTGGCCGCGCTCCACAGCCACCAGCAAACATCTGGGTTATTTTTATACATTTTGCAGCATCTGCCTGAAGGGCTTGTCTCTTTTTAATCCTATTTTTTTCTGCGCCTCCTTTTCGCTTTTTGCTGCTCTCCATGTTGTCTTCTCCTCTCTGTGTATGACTGATTGATTGGTCTAAAGAGGAGGGGCTGGGCTGTCGGGCCGACAAAGAGTGCTGCGAGATTTCATTGGATTAGCTCGATGTCGTTCAAGAAAATCAACCAATCGGCCGTCGCGATTGACAAAAAAATAGCTATAATTTCTTTTTTTGGTTCATGACAGTCAGGACTGCCCGGGCGGCCCAAAAATCACCGACGGGCCGGCCGGCCCACCGGGCATTTGCCCGGGGTGCCCGATGGCCAGTCCAGCGCTGGCTACTACAGCAACAGTAATTAGAGAGACAGGTAGGAAGGTACTTGGTGTGTCATCTGGACAGAGAATGGATGATAAGGAAACCTGGTGGTGGAATAGTGAAGTGCAGGACGCCATTCAAAGAAAGAGATTAGCCAAGAAGAAATATGACAGTGAGAGGACTGAAGAGAGGAGACAGGAATATAAGGAGATGGGACATAGAGCAAAGAGGGAAGTAGCTAAGGCAAAGCAGAGGGCGTACAATGAGTTATATGGGAGACTGGACACTAAAGAGGGCGAGAAGGACTTGTACCGATTGGCAAGACAGAGGGATCAGGCTGGAAAGGATGTGCAGCAGGTTAGGCTTATTAAAGATGGGAATGGGAATGTTCTAACAAGTGAGGAGTGTGTGATGGGAAGATGGAAGGATTACTTTGAGGAGCTAATGAATGAAGAGAATGAAAGAGAAAGAAGAGTGGAGGTAATAGAAACGGTGGACCAGGAAGTGGGAAAGATTAGTGAGGGTGAAGTCCGGAAAGCTCTGAAAAGAATGAAGAAGGGGAAGGCAGTAGGACCTGATGACATACCAGTGGAGGTTTGGAAATGTCTCGGAGAGATGGCAGTGAGGTTTTTGACTCAAATATTTAATGGAATATTTGAGGGTGAGAAAATGCCTGAGGAATGGAGAAGAAGTGTGCTGGTTCCCATTTTTAAGAACAAGGGTGATGTACAGAGTTGTAGCAACTACAGGGGAATTAAGTTGATGAGCCACACAATGAAGATCTGGGAGAGAGTTGTGGAAGCAAGACTTAGACAAGATGTAACTATCTGTGAGCAGCAGTATGGTTTCATGCCAAGAAAGAGCACCACAGATGCCATCTTTGCTTTGAGGATGTTGATAGAGAAGTACAGAGAGGGTCAGAAAGAACTCCATTGTGTGTTTGTGGATTTAGAAAAAGCATATGACAGGGTACCAAGAGAAGAGGTGTGGTATTGCATGAGGAAATCTGGAGTGGCAGAAAAGTATGTTAGACTGGTACAGGACATGTATGAGGACAGCAGGACAGTGGTGAGATGTGCTGTAGGAGTGACAGATACCTTCAAGGTGGAGGTGGGATTGCATCAAGGATCGGCTCTGAGCCCCTTCTTGTTTGCTCTGGTGATGGACCGACTAACAGATGAGGTCAGGCAGGAATCCCCATGGACTATGATGTTTGCAGATGACATTGTGATCTGTGGTGAGAACAGGGAACAAGTGGAAGAGAACTTGGAGAGGTGGAGGTATGCTCTTGAAAGAAGAGGAATGAAAGTCAGTCGTAGTAAGACAGAGTACATGTGTGTGAATGAGAGGGAGGCCAGTGGAACAGTGAGGCTACAAGGAGCAGAGGTCACAAAGGTGCAGGACTTCAAGTACTTGGGGTCCACTGTACAGGAAAATGGGGAATGTGGTAAAGAGGTGAAAAAGAGAGTCCAGGCAGGATGGAGTGGATGGAGAAAAGTTTCAGGAGTGATTTGTGACAAAAAGGTGTCAGCAAAGGTCAAAGGAAAAGTTTACAAGACAGTGGTGAGACCAGCTATGTTGTATGGTCTGGAGACAGTGGCATTGACAAAAAGACAGGAGAAAGAACTGGAAGTGGCAGAAATGAAGATGCTGAGGTTCTCCTTAGGAGTGACAAGGATGGATAAGATCAGGAATGAGATCATCAGAGGTACAGCACATGTTAAACAACTGGGAGATAAAGTTAGGGAGGCCAGACTGAGATGGTTTGGACATGTCCAGAGGAGGGACAGTGGGTATATTGGTAGAAGGATGTTAGAAATGCAGCTGCCAGGAAAAAGACAAAGAGGGAGACCAAAGAGGAGATATATGGATGCAGTTAGAGAGGACATGGAGGTAGTTGGAGTGAGGACAGAGGATGCAGAGGACAGAGTGAGGTGGAGGAGGATGACTCGCTGTGGCGACCCCTGAAAAGGGAAAAGCCGAAAGAAGAAGAAGAAAAAAGAAGTGTTCCGGTGTGGTACCTTTTGGACCGAACCTGTCCTGGGACTGAAGAATCACAGCCAGGTGGTAGAAGTTCTGCCTTCAACTCTCCTACTGCAGGAGGAGAGACGAAGAAAGTATCGACGTAACCACACGACATCCAAGTCCAGTTTATCCTCATCTCACGTGCCAACTTACTCCGGGTAGAGTCGGGGGAGGACGATGAGTCAGAGGACGAACTCTGGCTTGCCCCCGTGCACCACTCACACTGCCGCCATAAGAAAGGCAGAAGAAGCCACCGGAACCGGTCTGCTGCTCTTCCGCCTGCTTGCCCGGCTCCTCGCACCCGTCCAGTGAGACCGAGTCTCTTGTTTCCTGTCCTGGTGGTCCAGTGAGGGCTGGTCCAGACGCCTCGCCTTCCAAGGTCCCAGTGGGGGCTGGATCCGGCACCTCACCTCTGCTCAGAGCTCTCCAAGAGACAAGTTCCACCTTCTCCTGGTCCCAGCCCCTACTCTGCTCTCCTCAGACACGACCTGCAAAACCGGGGAGAATTTTGCAGAGGGGGGGCAGTCATCCCCCGATTCATCTTCAGAGCAGATGAAGGGGGGCCAACACAGAGAACAATCTGAGCAACAGTTTCACACTCTTCCAGCAAAGGTTGCCACCAAGGACTCATCACAGGCTTTAAGTGCCTCTGACCTTTCACAAATTAATTATATGCTTCAAGGTCTATTCTCCTCTGCTAGATGTTGCCCAGAGTGTCAAGACACTTTGCTTAAAGCTGCAATATGTAGTTTTTGAACACGCTGGCACTTAGAAACCTTTTGAACAGAAACACATTTCTGGTCCCTCCTCACTCAGAGCCACATATGGCTCAGCTCCACCTTGCTCGCGCTGCAGCCTGGAATGTTCCGCCTCCACTACGTCCCGTCTCAGCCGCTACAAAGTTCTGTGATTATATGTTAATAAAACATTCTAAAAAAATAAAATAAAAACATGGAGCACTGGTCCAGCAAAACAAAAACACCCTGAAATCTGCAGAGCTTCACGCAGCCACGTTGGACATGATTTAATTCGCTCGTGACAAATTAATCCACTTCCTCATTTCTGTCAGTGGAGGTCTGGAATGCTCCGCCTCCACTACGTCCCGTCTCAGCCGCTGCAAAGTTCTGTGATTATATGTTAATAAAACGTTCTAAAAAATAAAATAAAAACATGGAGCACTGGTCCAGCAAAACAAAAACACCCTGAAATCTGCAGAGCTTCACGCAGCCACGTTGGACATGATTTAATTTGCTCGTGACTTCCTCATTTCTGTCAGTCGAGGTCTGGAGGAAGAAGCGATCACTTGACTTTTGGCAAAAAAACAAAAGAAAAGTCCAGAGCAGGGATGAAGAAGGGATATTTAATACATTTGTGTCACATACAAAACAGTTTTGCATCGCTTTGCAATTATTTCAACGAGAACCTGCGCGGCCGCTGCGGGCTGACAGGCGGGGGCGTGGGTTGGGGGGAGGGCGTGGGTTAGGGGTGAGAAGTGAGAAGCTCTGTTTTTATTGGCTGGCTGTTTTTATTGGCTGGTTAACCGCGGGGCGCTCTGGTTTTTATAAATGCTTTTATTACCACCGGGAGACGCCAGAGGACTATAGTTTTTTTCAGAGATTACCTGTCAAACATCAATATATCAGGAGATAGTGGCAGAGTGAAGAAATATGTTTAAAAAATAAGTTACATACAGCGGCTTTAATTTAGCAGAGAAACTGTTGTTATCAGTTCCTGGCCTCACCTCAATCCCTGAATACTTTCAGCTCCTGGTTAAAGTCAGAACTGTTAAAAAATCTGCTCCTAATCCTGCTGCTAACAATAATCTGATAGTTATAGACTCACCAGTCCTAGAACCTCTAACAGGAGTCCCAGAACCTGTAGCAAGTCTTCCAGAACCTGCAGTGGTCCTCATGTTTCCTGAGTCTGCAGGTTGTCCTGAACCTGCAGCGGGTCCAGCGTTTCCAGAGGGCGCTATACCTCCAGTGTCTCCAGAGGGCGCTATGCCTCCAGCATCTCCAGAGGGCGCCATACCTCCAGCATATCCAGAGGGCGCTACACCTCCAGCATCTCCAGAAAGCACTACACCTCCAGCATCTCTGGAGGGCACTACACCTCTAGCGTCTCTGGAAGCCGCTACACCTTCAGCGTCTCTGGAGGGCGCTACACCTCCAAAGTCTCCGGAGGGTGCTACACCTCCAGCAATAAAGTCCAGTTGATCTTGTATTGAACACCTTTTTTTGATCTCCAGAGGTTGTTACACCTCCAGCGTCTCCAGAGGGCGCTACATCTCCAGCGTCTCCCGAGGGTGCTATACCTCCAGAGTCTACATGTTGTCCAGAACCTACTGCTGGTCCAAGTTCTCCAGAGACTGCAGGTCTTCCAGAACCTGCAATGGGTCCAATGTCTCCAGAGTCTGCAGGTTGTCCAGAACCTGCAGCTGATCCAAGTTCTCCAGAGGTTGCTGGTTGTTCTGAAACTACAGGGTCCGGTTCCAAGACCTCACCTCACGTATCCTGTTCCGAGGGGACCCTGGAGGGCACCCCTCATGTTTCCTGTTCCGGGAGGGTCCTAGAGGACGCCTCCCACGTTTCCTGTTCTGAAGGCGTCCTGGAGGACGCCCCTCACGTCTCATGTTCCGAGAGGGTCCTGAAGGATGCCTTCCACGTTTCCTGTTCTGAGAGGGTCCTAGAGGATGCCCCTCACATCTCCTGTTCCGAGAGGGTCCTAGAGGATGCCCCTCATGCCATCTGCTGTCCTGGAGTCTTCATATCTACCGACAAAGACTCATTCCGATGAAAACTCTGCTGACAAAGACTCTACCTCAGCCGCTGAGGTCTCGTCATTGTCTGGAGCTCCTGAGGTCTCATCACCATCCGTTGAAGCTCCATTGTTCTCCACGTTGCCTGCTGCAGAGGCTCCTCGGCTCTCCACGTCGCCTGCTGCAGAGGCTCCTTGGCTCTCCACGTCGCCATCTGCAGAGGCTCCTCAGCTCTCCACGTCGCCTGCTGCAGAGGCTCCTCGGCTCTCCACGTCGCCTGCTGCAGAGGTTCCTCGGCCCCCTTTGGTACCAGCTGCAGCTCCCCAGGTCCCCGTGTTGCCAGCTGTGGCTCCCAAGGCCCTTCGTGTTGAACGACCTCCCAGTTGTCTACCTGAACTGGTCCCTGGCACATGACGGCCTCCCGGCCGCCCACCTAAACTGGTCCCTGGCATCGGACAGCCTCCCGGCCACCCACCTGAACTGGTCCCTGGCGTTGGACAACCTCCCTGTCATCCCCCAGAACTGTGGTCCCGTGCTGGACGGCCTCCCAGCCACCCACCTTGATCTACTCTGACCCAGTGATGGATGGTCTCCTGACCATCTGGACTTTTGTTCCTTGTGTTTAGTCTTTGTTTTTAGTTCCCAGGTCTCGTCCTGGCGGTTTTTGTTTTCTTACCCTTGTGTTTTCCTCGTGTTCCTCTTGCCCTCCATACTGGTAATTCCTCCCTCTGCCCACCCCCCTTTTGGGGGGGGGGGGTTCTGGGGATGCCAAGGGGCGTCCTTTGGGGGAGGGTACTGTAAGGATGGCACCCTCTGCTGGCCCTTCCTTGTCTGTTCTCCTTGTTTGGTCTCCTGTCAACCAGTCCTGCTCTTATGCTTCAGTTTAGTTATTATTCATGTAACATGTTTAATTTGTTATCCGGTCCTGATCTGTGTTCTTAGTTAATTACTTCCCAGGTGTTTTGTGTTCAGTCTGATCAGTTTCTTCCCTGTCCTCCCGAGTGTTACGCCTTATTTAGTCTGATTATCATCACCCATGTCTCATGTCCCGTCTGTGTATATAAGTTCTTCTGAGAGTCTTGTCCTTTGGCGGTTCGTCTTCGTTGGGTACAGTCCTTGTACTGTTCTGAGTTCTGTTCCAAGCCTGTTTCCAAGTCTGCTCCTAGTGATGTAAGTTTTGCTGCCTCGTCAGCAACTTTATGTTATTTATTAAAAGTATTGTTTTTTACATCCTGCCTCCCAAGTCCTGCCTGCACTATGAGTTAATTCCAGTCCAGAGTAAAACCCTGACATGAAGCAGCTGAGATAAGAGTCAGCTCCTCAAAGTCTGAGACCATGTTTCTCAACCAGAAATGGGTGGATCAACAGATTGGGGCCTCATCCTCAGTAATGAAAGAATTGCTTTGGTCTCTTGTGGTGAAGAGAGAGCCGAGTCAAAATGCAAAGCTCTCGATTTATTGGTCTGTCTACATTCCAACACTCATATATGGCACTTTTTTTAATTCAACATTTATTTATACAGGTTAATCCCATTGAGCCTCAGGGACTCATTTACAAGAGATACCTAATTTTAACTAAGATTGATGACAACAATAGACAATCATAAAAGAAAGCATAGAAATTGAGAAGAACAAATGAAAGAAAATGGCATTAAAAAAGTAATAAAAACAGCTAGATTGTAAAGCGATGTAAAAAACTAAAAACAGGAACATGTCTGCATTTGTTTTTGCCAGGAACTTAACAGATGTTTGAAGCCACTAAGAGAGGTCAAGGTCGAGAGCTTCAGATCTTTTTACAAGATATTCCAGGAAACAGGAGCAGAGTAGACGAAGGCCCTTTTGCCAAGTTCAATCCAAACTGAAGGAACACTACAGGTAATAATGACCTGAGAGAGCACGCTGTAGCTGCACTCACACAGAGACATGTAGGAGGAGATGCATGAAGGCAGCAGACCAAGAAGGGATTTAAAGATGAAAATGTACCAGTGAGAGCATCCATGTGAAGTTAATGATGTCCAGTTAACCAGTGAATACAGGGTGCAGTGATGGGTACGGTAGTTACAGCCAGTTATGAATCTTAGTGCACCATGATAGACAGCACCATGATAGACAGCATCCAACATCTGCAAGCTGCTTGTAGGAGCGTTCATGTAGATAATGTCACCGGAGTCAGTGGAGGGAAGGAAAGTCGCAGTTACAAGGTGTTTCTTAGCATTCAGAGTTAGACATGATCTGTTTCTGAAAATGAAACCCAGTTTAACTTTCAGTTTCTTTACCAAGTTTTCCAAGTGAAGCTTAAAAGAGAGATGCAAATCGACCAACATACCCAAATATTTGTAGGAATCTATTAACTCTGGAGCACCATTGATGGGGTTTGCATCACCTTTAACTTTACTTTAAAAAGAACCACACAAGAAATACAAGAGTAAGTTTCAAGAAGCAGACTTTGCAAATGGGAGATCACTTCAAACTCACTTGGAGCCAGGCTCAAACGTGCTTGAAGCAAGTCCGAAGTGGTCAGTGCGTGCTTGGCTTTTATTCTCTCAAAAGTAGGACAATGATGAGCAACAGGAAGACAGCCTCAGATAGCACATGGAAAACGTGGCAGTGTTCAAAACAAACAATAACGTAATGTTAAAACTTTATCTGTGATTAAACATGATTAAACATGAGCTGGCCTAATCAGTGTTTTTGTTCTGTGTACAGGAAACAACTGTTTGTTCTCCTCAGATAAGTTTTGTTACATACAGAATATTTCCGGAGAAGCAAACTGGTTAATGATTCATCAGAATATATTAGAGTAATAAGTTTAATATGATAAGTGTTTAATTTCTCTATCATATCCACCCTGTTTTATCATTTAAACTGTTTACTACTTAATTTTATAAGCGATATGAAAAACCTCGAAGCCGAATTAAAATTAGAAGTGAAAATCATATCGCCGCCCTGGTGCCCCCGCCAGTGGTATTCTATTATTTAACTCAGGATCATCTCTTTGAGGATGGTTGAGAGAGATAAAGTTTTGAGGAGAACTTTGTAGTTGATTTATTTTATGACTTATTTCAAAGTTTTAAGAGGCTATTTGAAATGTGTTAAACAAATAAAAATAATAAAATAAAATAATATATTTTTGAAGATGTGGGGAAGTATTGAAAAATAATGTTTGTTAGAGACGTAGGAAATAAAACACACAGTAAAATAGCTCTTTATGAGCACACAAAAAATAAATAAGACTGTCTCGAGACAGACTGTGTGATGTTCTTTCCACCACCTGGTGGGATTCATTGGCACCTCGTCCTAAGGAGTACTGGAATCTGTAGTCTGTTGAGAGAAGAACTGGACACCAAAAACTTGCCAATTGTAAAATAAACTGTAGGGCCTTTTGATCCCATAACCCATTTGTGGGCTGGTGAAGGCCTGACTGTGGGTAACTCCTAGTGAGTTAAATCTGTAAACTTAATGATTGACAATTTCTACTGCTAGTATGTATTCTTACTATAATGGTTGTAATAAGTCAGTTTCTGTAAACAAACTAATTTCTGTAATGGTTACAATAAAAATTGTTTCTTTAAACTTAAAATAAAATTCCATTCTTACCACCTAAAACATTTGTATTTAATGGCAAAAACAACAACAACAAACAATACACAACAACAAATGATTTCATTATTTAGTGAAAATAAGTAATCACTCATTTTGATTGGGGTTAGTTTTAATTAGTATGATCATTGTAATTGAGGTTGGTTTTACATAGTAGGAGACGTTTTATTCTTACTTATAAAATACTTTACATTTTTATAGTCTGTGGAAGAAGCTTGAACACATGTGCAAAAAATAGAAAAGTACAAATAGCATACAGCGTTGTAGGAATAAAGAATTTACAATACAACATGTGGTTCCTGAGCCCAAAATAAGTCCAGTCTAGTCGAGTCAGTCGTGTTAAAAATATAGAGCCACCACATTTCAAATCAACCTTTTGATTAGATCCACTTCAGGAGCATCCCCCATTTTGTGGATCTGTTAAACACACATTTCAAACAGGAGAAAAATAAATATTTGTTTATTAAATGATATATACAAAAGCAATGTGGTTTGTAGGCTTCTGATTTATCCTACTTTTTCTAAAACAGTACAATGTGTCAATTTTCATTTAATGTGGTTGTCTTAAATGATCCTTTAAACACATCAGGCTTATGATTGGTTGTTTGTTGTCTGTTTTGAATATAAAAATCTAAAAAGTTATTTTTGCTAATGATCTAATCATTGTATGAGCTGTTTTCCTGTTTATGAGTTATCATTATTGATTTTAGTGTTTTATTCTTTATTATTATTAGTTATTTCTAGGAACAGTTTTCTAGGAACAGTCTTCAACCTCCCCCCTTTGAAACTGTATTCTGTTTCACCTAAGTTTATGGGTTATAATTTACTAAGACACAGTCTGAAAAAGAGGCAGGTAATCCAGCAAAACCCACGTCAATTCAAACCTACATGTGTTATGCTCTGTGTGTGTGGCATATGTCTTAAAAGTGAGTCTATGCGAGTGTTTATTATCAAAATCAATCCGCAGTTTCGACCATGACACCAAGGTCACCGGATGACCACCACGTATCTGGCAACCAAAAATCAGAGGCTCAAAATACAAAACTCAGATGCTGTAATGTCCTATTTTAGTTGCTAGCTTTGGTGAAGGCTACTTGTTATGTGTTCTGTGGGCACAGCCTGACTCACCTCCCTGTTCCACAGACCCTTGTCTTCTCAGGCTGCTTTGAGAAGAAAAAAATCAAAATAGCAATGTAAATATTAAAAACCAGGTTCAAAACTAATCATATGATAGCTAGTTCTATTTTGGGACATAGCATTTATCTTCAAGAGATCCTGATTTGCACAATGGAAAAACTCCTAAAAGGAAAACAGCTCTTAAAGTCTAAAAAACATTTTAAACTTAATTTGACCTATTTATATTGCTTAATTAAATCACTAAGATTGATACAGAAAGCTTTAATTTCTATTTGATCCTGCAGTACCTTCTTTTGGCCACTACGGGTCTCTACAGGAGTTTTGACGTTTTTCTCTTTCCGAGGTCAAAGTGCAACGTTGATCCTGATTATGACACGTCAGACTTGGATTTTTCTCCGCATTCATCTAAAAGATACTTACTAAAATCGGTAAGCGAATTTCTCAGCGTCTTTTCGTTGCGAAAACAAAAATTTGAAGCATCCGGTTTTTACAGAATGACTACCTATTTATGGATTTTAGACGGGCGGCGAAGTTTCGTAGCTATGTTTTAGCAACGTTAGCTTCCAGTGGGCTGCAATTGTCGACCCAAAAAAGTAATTTTAGCTGATTAAAGTCGGATAGTTTTGCCTTTAGATATTCAATACAAGAAACACGATCATGCCCACATGGTTTTAGCAAAATAATTTGGACTTTTTATCGTTAATGGATAACACCCACCATGACAGTAACAATTCACCATATTGGACAATTACTGTAGTAGAATATGATGTCTATTTTCATTTTTGCATTTGGGCCAGGCGAGTATATAAAAAAAAAAAAACGAAGTCCCGGAAACATCCGGAAACCCAGCCGAAGATTGCCGAAGTCCGGAGTGACATCAATACAGGCTCCACTCAGAAGGCAGGAGTGAGTTCGCGATGGAGGCTTATGAGCGTGAGAGCCGCGGATCCACGCTCAGAATATGTTAGACATCAGTGTGCGACCACAGGATTAATCAACAGGCAGATTTATTAACAAGGGAATATTAAAAATGTTTAGCTTTTGATGGAGATGTTCAATATTTATCATCTAAAACTAATTACTCTGACCCAATAATTATAACCCAGCTCACTTATTTCAAATATTCTCTGTTCCCTTTAAACACTTATATTTGATAGTACAAACATGTTGTTTGCTTTGCTCCTTGATACAGAAAAGACAGTCTTCTAGCCTTGACAAATGTTTGGATTAGATGTTCTTGTTTGATCAGAACCATGACTTGTTTGTTTTATCTGTAACCCCAAAAATACACCACACGCGTTGCAGCTCCGCCCCGCTCCGGTCCGACCTCCGCAGCAAATACGCACCCTTTATAATCAATGAGATAAAGTACACT
The DNA here is from genome assembly GCA_038048925.1 of Garcialebias charrua. Classification (NCBI taxonomy): domain Eukaryota; kingdom Metazoa; phylum Chordata; class Actinopteri; order Cyprinodontiformes; family Rivulidae; genus Garcialebias; species Garcialebias charrua. Next base: position 12,076 of record JBBPBX010005726.1, on the reverse strand, counting down.
GGCTCCGCACGGCGGCGGTGAGCTGCGGCGAGCGGACGGCAGTCCGTCAAAATTAGAAAATTTTCTATTTCTGCCGGATGACGGAGCTGTGCCGGAGTCAACTTTTGAAGATTACGTCGCACCAACAGGAAAAGGAACGAGCACAACTTCCGTATTTACAAAATAAAATCACCACGGGCGGACTAATCCTAGCTCTATATGGATTTATTTGTACAAAAATGCTGTCAAACTATCATTTATGACTATTCTATGACTAAACTATTATATTTATGACTATGACTACACCTAATAACGCAATACAATAAATAAATAAATAAAAAAGTATTTTATTCTGAAATGTAAACATCACTTCCTGTTGCTCAAACCATGTCCTGTCGCTTGTTTACGAGAGAATATCAAGGCAGCCTTTACTGTTGTTCTCCTTCTTCCACCGAATGAATTGTTTTGTTCTGACTTCATTATTTATCACTTGATTTATCGCGCAATCTCGCAATTCCCGCGCATGCGTCTTGGAGCGGCGCATCCATGCGGACCTGAGCTGAGCGGAGGCAGTGGACTTTGGACTCGCTCAGCTGCGACCTGCGGAGCGGAGCGGACACGGACCGCGTGTAGTGTATTTTTGGGGTAAGACGTCAAAGCTTGTCAAACTCCACCTGCTTCTTGTTTAAATAGCTTGTCATGTCCAGTACAATTCGGAATTGTGCTGAACAATGTATTTGAGACCAAACTAAGTTTCAAAAGACATTAAAAAGCCCTTCCCCCTTGCAAGGTTGTTTGTCTGATTTAACACTGTTCTCTTGTTTATCTTGTGTGATTTTTATTAAGGTAACAGGGGTTTAAAATCCCCATCATTATGGTGCCGAAAACCCTTTCTCCCCACACCTGCTCCTGATGACCTCTGAACGGAGCGCAGCTGCGAGGCACGGTAAATATGACAGAAAGTCCAGTGATTGGGTTTGTCTCTGGCCAGCTTCCTCTGTCCTTTTGGTGCGGTCAGGGTCGGGTTGGCGGAGATTTCCAGACATCCACACAGGTCAGCAAGAACGTGAGTGTTGATATGTGTTTGTTGATATGTTGTTTTTAAAACAATTTGATTACAGTAACAGGAACTAGTTCACCCTGAGCCGATGACTTGAAATTTTGAATGAGGTGTCTGCTTTTCGATAACTAGGCGAATTTTGCGCACACGCTAGTTGGCAGAACCAAGATTTCTGTGATTTATAAGCGAGGGCAGCCAAAAATACGCCAAGACCAGAAATGTGAGGCTGGCTGCCAGACCTTTAAATTGGACGTTTAGTGTGTCCGGCCAGGCAAGAAGAGAAATTAAGACAAGAACATTTATTTTTATATTTGACGCGTCATTATGTATTTGTTTAGTACGTTTTTATGTGTATGTTTGTGTTTCTGGAGCCCTGCACCTCTGGCTTTTTCTTTCTCCCATTTTCCTCAGTGTGTGCGTGTGTAGTTTGGCTCCTGGCCTTATCTGTTTTCTGTGGGCCTTTCCTCCCCCCCTGCCTGCAGCCTGTTTTCTGTGTTTTCTGTTCTCTGAGAGTGAATGTGAGTAGGTACTTTGTTTTTTGTGTCTGAGAAGTTGCTATTTTGGAGGTGTAACTGCATCTAAAAGGTTTTCCAGTTTGATATTATTTGCTCACATGTATTAAGAAATACTTTGCACAAAAGGTTGTCCGTCTAAAGGCAAAATAGAGAGAAAGATAGACCTTTAGTCAATAGAAAATCATGACTGAATGAATCAGAGAGGCAAAACGTCTGATAAGTTTTTATTTTATTTTAAAACAAGTATGGCCTTGAGATGAGTGCAGCTGCTGGAGCTTAACAACCCCCCCCCACACCCTTGGTTCATTGGGTTTGCTACAGAAGTTAATTAATTGTAGATGTCCAACCATTCATTACTTTTGAAGGTTTGCAAAAAAATAATTTAGTGAATCATGAGTTATTTTGCTAAGTGACAAATCACAAACAGTTTCAGCTGTTTTTATCCTTCAAATATAAAATACAGTACTTAGTTTCCTTCCCCTCCTCTCCCACCACCCATCCTGCAACCTCTTCCCTCCCCTCCACCCCACCCTTCCCCCACCACCACTGTGCCAACTTGGATCTGGGTTGAGGTCAGGAATACAGCGGTTGGTTT
>JBBPBX010005725.1:0-70968 GCA_038048925.1 Garcialebias charrua | reverse complement strand
TTTCATTCAACCTTTATTTATACAGGCTAGCCTCGTTGAGTCACGGGGACTCATTTACAAGAGGGACCTGTCTCACTCACACCAAACAACCATCCACTCTCACACTCACACCTAGGGTCAATTTAGAGTCACCAATCAGCCTAACAAGCATGTTTTTTGGTCTGTGGGAGGAAACCGGAGTACCCGGAGGAAACCCACGCATGCACGGGGAGAACATGCAAACTCCACCCAGAAAGGCCCCGGACCAGGATTTGAACCGGCAACCTTCTCGCTGAGAGGCAGCAGCTCTACCAGTTGTGCCACCGTGCTGCCCAATGTTGTTGTTTTTAAGAGCAGGCTCAAGACCCATCTTTTTAACTGCATTTCCTGAACTGGTTAATCTCTATCCAATCTATACATTTTCCATACTACTGTATTTAATTTTATTTATTTATTTATTTTGTGTGTGTCATTTGCTTTAGTTTTGTGAGTTTATTGTTTTATAATTCTGTACAGCACTTTGAGCTGCTTTTAGTATGAAGGGTGCTTTATAAATAAAATTGATTGATTGATTGAAACAGGCATTGCTAAATGTACGTGCTTACCTTTAGTTTGAATAAAACAGTTTTACCAAGTTTCAGAGTCAGAGAGTCAGAGTCAGAGAGTCTTTATTGTCATTTGCACCGCATGTGGTACATGAGATGAAAACGAGATTATGTACACGAGGTCCCATTACATCCAACAACAGTGAAAGAGAAAAACAGTAATAACATCTAGAATTAACTAAGAAAAGCATCAACTAGTAATACACTAAGCCTAATATAGTGGGAATAAACAGCAGCACGAACATGAGTTTGTATGAGCAGATGGTCACAGATGAATACAGCAACAAGAAAACAGATCAGCATCAGCACAATGTGATATTTTGCAGTGTTTATTTATTTTTATTTTTATTTATTCATGAGTCTAACAGCCTCAGGGTAGAAGCTGTTCCTCAGTCTAGTGGTTCTACATTTGATGCTCCTCAACCTCCGTCCTGAGGGGAGTGGGGCAAAGAGTGAGTGTGCTGGGTGAGTGAGGTCTTTCATGATGCAGGTGGCTCTTTTCCTGCATCTGGAGGTGTAAATGTCTGTGATGGTGGGGAGACTGACTCCAACAGACTTCTGTGCAGCCTTCACCACTCTCTGCAGAGCTTTCCTCTCTTCAACTGTGCAGCCTCCATGCCACACGTTGATGCTGGAGCACAGGATGCTCTCCACTGCACACCTGTAGAAGGAGGTGAGGACTGGGCTGCTCAGACCAGCTCGTCTCAGCCGTCTGAGGAAGTAGAGTCTCTGATGACCTTTCTTGATCAGGCTGGTGGTGTTGTTGCTCCAGCTGAGGTTATCATTCATGTGTACACCCAAGTATTTGTAGCTGGAGACCACTTCCACTGCAGACCCACCTATTTTCAGTGGGGCATGGTTGTGTTTGTTCCTTCTGAAGTCCACAATCATCTCCTTTGTCTTCTTCACATTCATGTGAAGATTGTTCTCTTTGCACCAGCTCTCCAGGTGTTCCACCTCCTGTCTGTAGCTGGACTCATCATTGTTTGTGATGCATCCCACCACCGCTGTATCATCTGCAAACTTAACAATATGACAGCCTGGAAGTGTGGCTGTACAATCATATGTGAGCAGAGTGAACAGAAGGGGGCTCAGCACACATCCCTGAGGAGAGCCAGTGCTGAGGGTTATGGTGGAGGAGGAGAAGTTGTGGATCTTCACGGACTGTGGTCTGTCTGTTAAGAAGTCTAGTACCCAGTTACAAATAGAGGGGCTTAGTCCAAGTGTAGATAGTTTGTCTATCAGAGTTTGGGGGATCATGGTGTTGAAGGCAGATGTGAAGTCCACAAAGAGCAGACGCACGTATGAGTCTTTCTGATCCAGGTGGGTGAGAGCAGTGTGGACCACGGAAGAAATGGCGTCCTCTGTTGATCGGTTCTCACGGTATGCGTATTGATGAGGGTCCTCATTGATGTTGACGGTTGCCTTGATGTGGGACATGACCAGTTTCTCAAAACATTTAGCGACTATCGGGGTGAGGGCCACCGGTCTATAGTCATTCAGACCAGTCACTGTGGAGCTCTTTGGGACTGGGATGATGGTCGCGGTCTTCAGGCAGGTGGGAACTAACTCCAGTGCAAGTGAGGTGGTGAAGATGTCAGCCAGCACCTCACAGAGCTGGTCCGCACATTCCTTCAGAACTTTCCCTGGGATGTTGTCTGGTCCGGTTGCTTTATGAGGATTAATCTTTCTGAGACTGCCTCTCACTTCTGCTGCGGACACCCTGAGATGCTCTTCATCTGGTGATGAGGTGAGTCTGGTGCTAGCAGGTCTGTTTGGATCATCAAAACGTGCATAAAACTTATTGAGGGCATCAGGCAGAGATGGGTCCCTGGGGCATTGTTTGTTTTTGCCTTTGTAATCTGTTATGCATTTAATACCCTTCCACATGCTCCGTGGGTCTTGTGAGGTGAACTGTCCCTCGATCCTCTGTGCATACGTGGCCTTGGCCTTCTTAATGCCATCCTTCAGTTCATTCCTGCTTTTCCTCAGCTCCACTTTATCTCCTGACTTGAATGCAGTGTCTCTGGCTGCTAACAAGGCGTGAACTTCTCTATTTAACCAGGGTTTCCGGTTTGGGTAGGATTTCACATATTTTTTTATGGATACATTCTCAGAGCATGTACTGATGTAACCCAGGACTGAGGAAGCATACAGTTCCATGTCCACTGAACTTCCATCAGTAGCTGCTTCCCTGAAAACAGACCAGTTTGTCCTCTCAAAACAGTCTCTCAACAAGGGGGAACTATCTTGAGGCCAGATTGTTATTTCTCTTTGTTCCGGCGCCTGAGTGGAGGGAGTTCTCTTGGCGCCAGAATCAGAGAGTCGTGGTCGGAAGATCCGAGCGCTGGGCGTGTCTTCGCTGTGTATGCCCCCTTTACATTTGTAAAGACTTGGTCGAGTGTTTTATCTCCTCTCGTAGCTGTGAAGACGTTCTTATTGAAGGCTGGGAGGGAGACTTGAAGATCAATGTGATTGACATCCCCGCATACAATGAAAAGCCCCTCAGGATATTTACACTGCAGCGAGGTGAGTAAGTCATGAATTTCTCTCTGGGCGTCGTTAGCATTAGCATCAGGGGCTATGTAAATAACGCTGATTAGAATTACAGAATAGTCACGTGGCATATAATGTGGCCTACATCTTATTGTGATCAACTCCACGGCAGCTGAACACCTTGTTTATTTCACCTTGTTTATTTGTTTACTTGTTTATTTGTTTACCTTGTTTATTTCAATAATTAAGATACAGTACGTTGTTTAATGTCCAATAATGAGAAGTTCTACTGCACATAAATAAAACCTAGATGTAGTGATTGTTCTTTTGGAAACTTACCAGTTTAATGTTTTATTGACATGTACAAAACATAAAAACATGCATGTTGTTGTTCATCCTCCAGGAGTAGACTGATAAAGTTCAGAATAAAAGCTATAATCATAAATTCAAAACAATTTAGAATGAATACAATATGAGAACTGTGGGTGATTTGATGTCTTTTAATGAAAATGATTTGGCTACAGAATAAATACCAGATCAAAACACTCTTCAACAAGGAATGATGGAGACCACTACAGATTTCTGATTGTGTCTGTCAACTTCAGTGTGGGGTTCTGGTCACGAGTGAGGGAAGAAAGGAGCGTGAGCTTGACAGACTGATTGGTGCAGCATTTGTAGTATTACGGACTCCGTACCGGTCCATTGTGGTGAAGAGAGAGCTGAGCTGTAAGACCAGGCTGTCCTGAACAACATAAAAAATGTAATACATTATACTGTACTGTATAGACATTTATACTTTATATATCCATCCATCCATCCATTTTCTTCCGCTTATCCGGGGTCGGGTCGCGGGGGTAGCAGCCTAAGTAGGGAGGCCCAGACTTCCCTCTCCCCAGCCACTTGGAGCAGCTCCTCTGGGGGAATCCCAAGGCGTTCCCAGGCCAGCCGAGAAACATAGTCCCTCCAGCGTGTCCTGGGTCTTCCTCTGGGTCTCCTCCCGGTGGGACATGCCCGGAACACCTCACCAGGGAGGCGTCCAGGAGGCATCCTAACCAGATGCCCGAGCCACCTCAACTGGCTCCTCTCGATGTGGAGAAGCAGCGGCTCTACTCCGAGTCCCTCCCGGATGACTGAGCTTCTCACCCTATCTCTAAGGGAGAGTCCAGACACCCTGCGGAGAAAACTCATTTCAGCCGCTTGTATCCGAGATCTCGTTCTTTCGGTCATAACCCAAAGCTCATGACCATAGATGAGGGTGGGAACGTAGATCGATCGGTAAATTGAGAGCTTTGCCTTTTGACTCAGCTCTCTCTTCACCACGACAGACCGGTACAGCACCCGCTTCACTGCGGACGCTGCACCTATCCGCCTATCGATCTCACGCTCCAGTTTTCCCTCATTCGTGAACAAGACCCCGAGATACTTAAACTCCTCCACTTGGGGCAGGACCTCCTCCCCGACCCGGAGAAGGCATGCTACCCTTTTCCGGCTCAAGACCATGGCCTCGGATTTGGAGGAACTGATCCTCATCCCGGCCGCATCACATTCAGCTGCAAACCGCTCCAGCGAAAGCTGTAGATCACGATCTGATGAAGCCAATAGGACCACATCATCTGCAAAAAACAGAGAAGCGATTCTAAGGCCACCAAAACGGATCCTCTCAACACCTTGGCTGCGCCTAGAAATTCTGTCCATAAAAGTTATGAACAGAATCGGTGACAAAGGGCAACCTTGGCGGAGTCCAACTCTCACCGGAAACGAGCCTGACTTAAGGGCGAGATACACTCGAGCGTCCTCACGATACGCCTATACGCAGCGTACGTACGCTGTGGCAAAAGCGTAGCCCCGCGTAGCCCCTCAGGGCAAGTACGCGCAAAAGTATTTTTTTACTACGCATACGCGATGCGCATACGCGATGCGCGGTGTCTGACCTAAACTTCCCCGGCGCCGGACTGTTTTGTATGTTACACAAATTAAATAAATTCCTCTTTTTTATCGCTGATCGGGCCTTTTCTTTTGTTTTTTTGCCTAAAGTCAAGTAACCGCTTCTTCCTCCGTTCACTCGATGAATGAAATGAATGAATTCAGGTCCTACCTGGGTGCGCGATGTTTTATATATTCCCTGGTGGGCTGTGTGCTGCAGGAAAAGCACTCCCTGTTATTATTTTTATTTCTGAGAGAACTTTTTATAACATATATAGTAGAAACACCGCATCAGAACACCGCAGCGGTCTTCAGCGAGCTGCTCATGATAGGTTTCACTTTGAGCTGACTGAAATCTGTCAATCATTTCAGTAGGCGTGTCAAAGTGACCAATCAGCGAGCTCAGTTGAGTCCCCACCGTGCTCAGCTGCTCATATTACAACAAGGAGAACGCGAGCGTTTGAAAGCTGATAGTTTCTGAAAGTATATCTGACATACGCACATCTAACATACGCACAAAATATGCGCGCATACGCGCGTATACGGAGTCTGCTTCAGTGTATCTCGGCCTTTACTGCCAGCGATGCGGACCATGCTCTGACACTGGTCGTACAGGGACCTAACAGCCCATATCAAAGGGCCTGGTACCCCATACTCCCGGAGTGCCCCCCACAGAACCCCCCGAGGGACACGGTCGAATGCCTTCTCCAAGTCCACAAAGCACATGTAAACTGGTTGGGCAAACTCCCACGCACCCTCCAGGACCCTGCTGAGGGTGTAGAGCTGGTCTAGTGTTCCACGACCAGGACGAAAACCACACTGCTCCTCCTGAATCCGAGGTTCGACTATCCGACGGACCCTCCTCTCCAGAACCCCTGAATAGACCTTACCAGGGAGGCTTAAGAGTGTGATCCCCCTATAGTTGGAACACACCCTACGGTCCCCCTTTTTGAATAGGGGAACCACCACCCCAGTCTGCCAATCCAAGGGAACTGCCCCCGATGTCCACGCGATATTGCAGAGTCGCGTAAGCCAACACAACCCCACAACATCCAGAGCCCTAAGGAACTCAGGACGAATCTCATCCACCCCCGGAGCCTTGCCACCACGGAGCTTTTTAACCACCTTGGCGACCTCAGCACCAGAGATTGGAGAGCCCGACCCAAAGTCCCCAGGCTCCGCTTCCTCAGTGGAAGACGTGCCAGTAGGATTGAGGAGGTCTTCGAAGTATTCCGCCCACCGACTCACAACATCCCGAGTTGAGGTCAACAGCACGCCATCCCCACCATAAATGGTGTTGGTCGCGTACCGCTTTCCCCCCCTGAGACGCCGGATGGTGGACCAGAATCGCCTCGAAGCCGTACGGAAGTCATTCTCCATGGCCTCTCCGAACTCCTCCCACGCCCGAGTTTTTGCCTCAGCAACCACCCGAGCCGCATGCCGCTTGGACTGCCGGTACCTATCTGCTGCTTCCGGGGTCCCACAGGCCAAAAAGGCCCAATAGGACTCCTTCTTCAGCTTGACAGCATCCCTCACCGCCGGTGTCCACCACCGGGTTCGAGGGTTGCCACCACGACAGGCACCAACAACCTTGCGGCCACAACTCCGATAAGCTGCCTCGACAATAGAGGCGCGGAACATGGCCCACTCGGGCTCAATGTCCCCCGCCTCCCTCGGAACGTGTTCAAAGCTCTCCCGGAGGTGGGAGTTAAAGCTCCGTCTTACGGGAGACTCTGCCAGACGTTCCCAGCAGACCCTCACAATACGTTTGGGCCTGCCAGGTCTGACCGGCATCCTCCCCCACCATCGGAGCCAACTCATCACCAGGTAGTGGTCAGTTGACAGCTCCGCCCCTCTCTTCACCCGAGTGTCCAAGACATGCGGCCGCAGATCAGATGAGACGACAACAAAGTCGATCATCGAACTGCGACCTAGGGTGTCCTGGTGCCAAGAGCACATATGGACACCCTTATGCCTGAACATGGTGTTCGTTATGGACAATCCATGACGAGCACAGAAGTCCAACAACAGAACACCACTCGGGTTCAGATCAGGGGGGCCGTTCCTCCCAACCACACCCCTCCAGGTCTCACTGTCATTGCCCACGTGAGCGTTGAAGTCCCCCAGCAGAACAAGGGAGTCCCCAGGAGGCGCACCCTCCAATACCCCCTCCAAGGACTCCAAAAAGGGTGGGTAATCTGCGCTGCCGTTTGGCGCATAGGCACAAACAACAGTTATATAATAATAACAACAGTTATATAATAATAAAAACATTTAATACATTATATATACAGTACTGTACATTTATACTTATATATATACATTTACACTTATACATTTTGATTATAATTTTACTGCTGTAAATGTCATAGTTTTACCATTAGTGTGTTACTGTTTCTGTAATTTTTAAACCTCTTATGTTGTTTGTGAAGCAACTTGATAACAGTTTATCTGTCATGATGATATGGTTGAAGCTTTAGATTTTAATCATTTGAGAACCAATGACCAGATCATTTTTATTATGTCCTGAAACATTAAAGCCTGAAATGAACTGAAAGAGGGTGGACATTTTTTAAACAACTGTAACACATTGTGTACCTAAAATATCATTTCCTCCAGGATGACTGGCAGCTAGTTTGCAGAGCTGCAGCAGACTCAGACAGCTTCACCAGCACACTATCAGTAGGATTAGCTACAGAGGACAAAAAGAAGAAAAAAATTATATACAACAGGTTTTTATTCATGCAAAGTTTGTTTTTGTGGAATCACACCGTGACATTCTCTGAGCAGCTCTTGGATCTGCTCTTTGTTGTGATGCAGCTGTCTGGTCAGTTCCTTCAAGTCTGGTTAGAGGTAAGGAGTCACAGGATGACACCGACAGAAAGTGAGTTATCTCCTGTATAAGAAAAACAAAATGTTGACTTGAGTTGATAAGAAGTGACTTGCAAGAGTTTTGCTTGTTACATTACCTGTCTCAGTTTGAGACAGTTTATCTGTCGTTGTGTGTGTCAGCCTGATGTCACAGGGTAAATAAAGGTTCAAAATAAATTATTAACAAGCAGCTTCCTATCAACAAAGAGTCGAGGCTAAACACGGGTGGGACACTTTGTTGACGTTCGTGTTACGAATTGGAAGTTAGCATTAGTGTAGCATTGCTAGATCCAAGATGGCGGCGCGAGCACTTCTCTCTCTCCCGAGAACACGGTGTTTTTGTCTTTGTCCTACATGCCGCAATGTGCCGTCACGTCTCCGTCATGTCTACGTGTTCAGAACGCAAGTACAGCCGTGAATTCCTGATTGATGTTGGAAAAACCGCTCATTTGGGAATAAACGGTGAGCTCCAGGAGAAGCTACGTGCCTGCGGCCTGCTCTGGAAGCCAGCACCGAGCCTCTCTTCCAGTGGCGGCCAGTGTTGCCAGATAGAATCCAGGTTTTCCAGCCCAAAAATATGTTAAACACCGCCGAAAACCCGCCCAATCAGAAAGTGTCACGTAACACATCACATACAGCAAAGTTGGGGGGGGGTGGATACGAGTTAAATTAGGTCCTCTGGGTGGGTTAAAAAAAATGTAGAAACGTTTCTTCTTTTATCCAACAGACTTTTTCTTTTTTTTTTACTTCTGTATTTACACATTTTATATATATATATAAATATATATATAAAGATATATATAAAGATATATAAAGATATATCGGTGTTTATTTGTTCAATGTGATTAATCAAAACCAGTTAAATGTGATCATTGGTGCTCTTTATTAAGAAAATCAACACGTCACATTTCAGGAACTGATTATTATAGACATATTAAATGTTCACTAATGAATATTTCTATATTTATCATCACAGTAATAGTGTTACACACGTTATTAGTTGTAAACACTCAAAATTAGTGTTTACCTATACTGTAACCTAAACATTTAAGGAATAAACATTTTTATTAATCACTTTAAAAGTTATAAATGTTGTCTTTGGTGCATGTTTGTTTTCCAAATATATTAGTGTGTGTGAATGACAGGCATAAACACTTTGTAGAACGGTGCTTTATGAAGTTCAGTCCGTTTCCTTCTATCAGTTGACCGGCAGTTCTGCCACATCCAATATGGCGGCCGCTCTGACGTACCGCCGCTACGGACCAGCCCACTCAACGAGGTGTCCACTAAAACTGCCTCATCTGTTCTCTGTTGGGATCGCCCTGGCAGATGACAATAGCCAATCAGTGATGGAGAAAGGTCAGAGGAGCTTTGCTATGAAATAATGATGAATGACTGTTTGAAATTCATTTAATAGTTAACTCAGAAACCGCCGATCTGACTCCAAATCCGCCCAAATTATCACCACCCGCCCGAAGCTATTTTTAGCCGCTAAGTAGAGAGTGAAAACCGCCCAAATGGCGGTAAACCGCCCAATCTGGCAACACTGGTGTCGGCTGGTGATTTTATTTTTATGGGGGGGCGCCATAAAAAAATTTAAGCATGTGTAGAAATATGCATAATTATGTTTGTATACTGTAAAGTAAGTTTGTTCATGTTTTATTTGTATATATCAGGTGTATCCATTTGTATAAAACTATCATTAATAAAACATGGTTCATCTTCACCTTGTTTGAGGCATCAGTGTGAAAAGAGAATGGGAGTGTTCTGCTTCCACTTTTCAATTTTTGGACAACTTCTATCATATTCTGTTATAATTATTTTAGTAATACAAGTTCATAATATAAATAGAATTGTGAGGGTCCAGACTTAAATAAGGACAAAGGTGTTCAAAAATCCACCAAATAATTCAATTTAATAGTTCCAAAAATAAACTAACAAATAATTAAATTTCAATGAAAAATAAATCAAAAGATAATAACAAATTTGGGCCCAACTTAAACAGGTCAACTGAAGTCTAACAAGGAGGAATGATTCCAGATTAGATTTTAAATAACTGATTTATGGGGAAGAAAAATGATCTATTTTACTGTGATCCACCTGATGAGCTCCACCTATACTTAAGGCTGCAGTCAAGTCCTACTCTTCGCTGGAGCATTGATGCCTACTCATGGTATTTATGCTTCTAGCCAGTTTGTGAGTACAGTACTTTGAGAGACACTTACCTTGTTTTTTGTTGTGTTTCCAGTCCTCGTTTCCATCTTGGTCCTGGGTTCAGTTCTCTGCTCATCGTGTCTTGCCCTCCAACCACTTGCCTGCCTCATTTCGCCCTCTGGGATTCATCTCAAGGAACTAAGGATTTCTCTGTGACGTTTATCCTACTACTTCACCTGTGAGGAAAATAACAAACAAAACAAGATCAATCATCTTGAAAGAGCCTTCTAGTCAAGCCTTACGGGCGGCCGTGGCGTAGTGGTAAGGGCAGTCGTCTCCCGATCGGAAAGTTGGCGGTTCGACTCCCAGGACCCGCACCATGTGCCGTTGTGTCCTTGGGCAAGACACTTAACCCTGAGTTGCTCCCGGTAGGACTGGAAAGCACCTTGCATGGTAGTCTGCCGCCACCGGTTTATGAATGTGTGTAGCATTCAATATATGTGTAGCACTTTGAGATTTTCAGTAATGAAAAGTGCGTTATAAATTGAATTAATTATTATTATTATATTTTTGACAGTTTGTTTCATCTTCTAGGAAATCCAGAAGATCCCTGTACATATGTATATAGACTTGCACTGTAAATAATAAACACTGTTACTTTTGCACCTCTTCGTGTCGTTCTGGGTCTCATTACCAACTGGGTAAACCTTTGAAATCATAACACTATGACCACTTTATTGTTCTTTTTACATATTTTGTGCTAATTTCAGCTTACTTTTTTGTTGCTAGTTTTATATCTTTCAAAATATGAAACTTTCCCCTAAACATTATTCTCTTAAATCCGTTTTCTTTTTTATCTTGTTGAGATTTTAGCTACTGTTCTGCTACTTTTCTGCTACTTTTAACCAGTGGTGGGATGTAACTAAGTGTACTTAAGTACATGTTTCATGTATCTGTACTTTACTTAAAGTGCGACTAAACCCAAAATTAACTTTTTTAGCTGATAAACTCCCTAGAATGTGTTTGAAATATTATCTAGCACTATGGCTGTGTTTATTTTCACATAATTGTGCATATCTGTGTAAATTGGCAATATTTGGCAATATTTGGTCTAAAACTGTGTTTACGGTAGTCCTTTGGGTTGAACAGAGGTTATTGCACCTTAATTTTCATATTGGTCAGGACTGTTCACTCTGATGTGTCTTGTACACTCTGATGTCACAAAGGTGGTTCAAGCAGAGCCAATCCCCTGCAGAGATGAGAAGTGCATACCTTATATGGAAGTGCTGCATTTCACTCCTGACAAGCGGTTTTATTTTTCTTTTCATTTTCATTTTTTTAGGCCTTTGGTTTTGGATGGAATGGGTGGAATAGATAAATACATCTACATGTTTATTCTTTGTTGTTGCTTGGTGTATGTTGTTGGCTAGAGGTTTAATTTGTTTTAGGTTGTTGCAGGTGGAGGCGTGAACAAAAGCACAACTCTACCTCCACCCCTCGTCTCTCGACACGCCCATTTTCAGGGAGATTTTGGAAGGAGGAGGAGGAGGAGGATCCACAGGGTGTGTAGTTGCTCTTTAAGTATAATTAAATGTGGGTACTTTTTACTTTTACTCCACTACATTTTACATGAAGTATCTATACTTTCTACTCCACTACATTTCTATAATGTGTTGAGTTACAAGTAAATTTCATGTTGCGATTTTTTGATTTGTTCGTTAGTTTGAAAGTAACCAAAGGTGAGAGGGGAGTTTGGCCACTGAATCACTGCAAAGTTGACAGGTAACATTACACCCACCTTCTAGAAATTGGGCCAATAATGTATGTTCTAGTATATATATATGTCATTGAGCTGGGGCCACCCACAGCATCGCCAACACAATAATAATAATAATGAATTCAATTTATAACGCACTTTTCATTAATGAAAATCTCAAAGTGCTACAAGGTGCAACAGAAATTAAATGTCAATAAAACAAGTAATAAAACAAGTAAAATCAATAACAGTATCAACTAAGATCAAAAGTAGAATCATGAGGAGGCAGAGTATGCTCGGTTGAAAAGAAAGGTCTTCAAGCCGCTCTTAAAGTCAACCACAGACTGTGGGACCCTCAGACAGTCAGGAAGAGAGTTCCACAGGCGGGGGGCAGCCACACTGAAAGCCCGGTCTCCCATGGTCCTTAATTTGGTTCTCGGAATGTGAAGGAGATTACTGTTCTGTGACCGCAGCGACCGGGTGGATGAGTGTGGAATAAGAATATCCTTCAGATAATCTGGTGAAGCTCCATGTAAGCATTGATGTGTAATGAGAGCAGTTTTGTACTGAATTCTGTAGGCGACAGGAAGCCAATGAAGGTTATGAAGAATGGGCGTAATATGTTCAAATTTACGAACTCGCAACAAGATCCTTGCTGCACTGTTTTGAATATATTGAAGTTTCTGAAGGTTTTTGCCAGGGATTCCAATAAACAGGGAGTTGCAGTAGTCGAGCCTGGAGGAGACAAAAGCATGGACGAGCTTCTCAGCATCGGAAAAAGTTAGGGATGGGCGAAGTCTAGAGATGTTTCGAAGATGGAAGAAGCAAGTTTTAAACAGAAGCTTAATGTGATTTTCAAATGTAAGATTGGAGTCCATTTTTATTCCAAGATTAGTAACAGAGGTGGAGAGGGGGATGTCTTGTCCAGAAAAGGAAAGTGTTGTTATAGTAGATGTCTGTACCTGGTGAGGGGTGCCAATCAGTATGGCCTCGGTCTTGGAGCAGTTTAATTGAAGAAAGTTCTGATTCATCCATGCCCTAATTGCCTCCAGGCAGGCAGAGAGGGCAGTGAGTGAAGATGGAGATGACAAGGTGGAAGATGAGGATGCTCCAGTCCTGATGTAAAGCTGTGTATCGTCGGCATAACAGTGAAAAGAAATGTTGAACTGATTAATAATTTGACCTAAAGGCAGCATGTAAAGGGAAAACAACAGGGGCCCCAGAACCGACCCCTGAGGGACACCACAGGAGACAGAGACTGTCTGGGACGTGGCGTTGCCAAGACTAACACATTCCAGCCTATTGGAGAGGAAAGATTTAAACCAGTCCAGGACGGTGTCACAGAGACCGACCTCCACATGAAGACGGTGGAGGAGGATACTATGGTCCACAGTGTCGAAGGCTGCAGTGAGGTCAAGGAGGACAAGGATGGAGGGAGAGCCAGTGTCAGCAGCCAAGAGGACATCATTAGTAACTCTCAGCAGTGCAGTCTCAGTACTGTGAGCTGCCCTGAATCCAGACTGGAACTTCTCATACAGGGAGTGTTGTTGTAAGTGATCCTGCAGCTGAGCAGCAACTGCTTTTTCCAGCACTTTAGACAGAAAAGGGAGGTGTGAAATTGGGCGGTAATTAGAAAAAATGTCGGGATCCAAATTAGATTTTTTCAGAAGAGGCCTAATGATGGCAGTTTTTAGAGGCAGTGGAACATGACCAGATTGAAGAGACTGATTTATTATTTGAGTGATAAGTGGGCCTATTGCAGAGTGATTGGATTTTATGAGAGACGAGGGGAAAGGATCCAGGGCGCAGGATGAAGGCTTCATTTTCTTGATGATGGCCTCCACCTCACTCTGAACAACTTCGTCAAAGCTGTTAAGGGTCCCAGAATGCAGACGGGTAGATGGCACACTGAGAACAGGGAGGTTGTGGAGCTGAGATCTGATAGTGTCAATTTTGGTTTTAAAAGATGAAAGAAACAGCTCGCATTTTTGAGCAGAGTCCTCAAGAGTTTGTTTAATGGGATTAAGCAGACGAGTTATTGTGGAGAAGAGCTGTTTAGAGTTTCCAGGGCAGGTGTTGATGATGTTAGAATAATATTTGGAGCGTGCTTCTTTAAGAGAATAGGCGTACGCTTTCTGATGTTCTTTATATGCCTGCTTATGCACAGAGAGACCAGATGATTTTACACGTCTCTCAATAGCACGGCCAGTTGCCTTCATCTTGCGCAGCTCATCAGTGTACCAAGGGGCTGAACGCGAGAAAGACACCAGTCTTGTCTTCAAGGGGGCGTGTAGGTCCAGGAGCTCCCGAAGAGATTGGTTGTAGTAATCCACAGAGTCATCTGCAGAAGGATGATTGACAGCGGTCAGGGTGTGAAGATCAGCAGACAGAACATCAAGGGAAATGTTTTTAAGGTCACGGAACTGGATGGGTCGTTTTGGGTTTGAAGCAGGCGAAGATGAAGGCACTTCCAGGGAGATGACCCTGTGGTCTGAGACACCCAGGTCATATACAGATAAATTATTGATGAGTACAGTGTCAGTAATCACCAAATCCAGAGTATGCCCCCTGCTGTGCGTAGGGGCGTCAACATGTTGAGTGAGATTAAGAGAGTCCAAAAGAGACTTAAAATCTGTTGCCAGAGGTGAAGAGGAATTGTCCACGTGGATATTCAAGTCGCCAAGAAAAATAGTCTTCACAGGGGAGGTGCAGAAAAAAGTGAGGAGGTCATGTATCTCTGAGTTAAATGAAACATGCGGTTTGGGAGGTCTATAAATTAATATAACATTCATCAGGAGTGGTGCTTTGAAGCTGAAAGCCAGACATTCAAAAGAAGAAAAATCCTGAGAAACCAGATGCGACAGCCTTAAACTACTGCGGTAGATTACAGCCAGACCACCACCGCGGCCAGTGCTGCGGGCTCTCTGCAGATAGCTGTATCCAGATGGACAAGCTTCATTTAAAGAACTGTACACATCCGGTCTATGCCAAGTTTCTGTGAGGCACATGAGGTCCAAATTCTTCTCCAAAATGTGATCATGAATTAGACATGATTTGTTTGAAAGTGATTGAACATTAAAAAGTTCTATTTTAATACTAGTTGGAGCAGATTGTTTTTGAAGAGGTTTAAGCAGACTGAAGTCCACTCCACGTTTTCCTTGCCACTTCGTGTGCTGTGGACTACAAAGGACCACAGACGCAGCGTTCTGATGACGTCGTCGAGGTGCGACACGTCTCTCAGACCAGACAGTAGCAATCGAGTCAGAGCCAGTTTGCCTAAAGTGAACTAATTTCTTTCGAGAGCTTCTATGGATGTAACGAGGTCTACGCAGAAGTCCCAGTTGTTTAATGGTCGAAATAGAAGGAGGAATGGAGCAGTTGTTAAATTCAAACAGCTGCGAAGCGGAGTAGGTCAACATTGTTGTCGATCCGGTGGAAGCTAGCACGGAGCTAGCCGCTAACAGCAGGCCCACGGCTCCAAGAAAGATATACAAGAAGCAGAAAGAGGTAATTTGAATGATCATTACCTCGAAGAGGAGCACAGGAGAAAATCCAAAACAGTCCAGAGGACCCAGGAGGGTGACAGAGGCAGCAGGTAAGCGAACAATAAATGCAGCTACGTGGTTTTTTAAGCTAAATTCGTTCTGGAGCTAGCGGGAGCTAACAGCCCCCACTAATAAAATTCCGGTTAAACTAGTAAAGTTTTCTATCTAATGAATCCAGCAACAAGTCAAATCTTGGCCTGGCTGCAGTCTCCTATCCTGAGCAAGCACTAGGCATCAGTGGAAAGGAAAAACTCCCTTTTAGAAGGAAGAAACCTCTAGCAGACCCAGGCTCAGGACAAGCGGTCATCTGCTTTGACCGGCAACTTATAACGTTTGCAGAACCACAACGCAGTCAGAAAAGACAGTTGCTCTAAGGCCCTGTACACACGTAGCTTGGTGTTTGAAAAACAAATATTTGCACACAAAAAATATCTCTGTCCATACGTGTTCGAATATTTAAAATGTTTGTCTACATGTCCCGTTTTTTTCACGACAGGGCGTTGTAATGAATATGCTGAACCCATAGGTGGCAGTGTAGTGCTGTCACAACCCTTCAACTCAGCCACACTTCCTGTTATTTATTTATTTTTTTTCTTTCGTTTGTGTGGACAGACCGTGAGGTTGAACTACTATTAAATACCGTGTTGGAGTACAAAATTAATAAAACGCAGGAAAATGTCGACTGGGAATCATGTCAGAGCAGGTAGGTTGACTTTTTAGTGCTTTTTTTAGAGCATTGTGTGACTGTCAGCGCCGCTCCAGCTGGAGGCGGTGGAGCAGAAAGCTCCGTTCTCAAAGTCCACACGCAGACTCGAAAGCGGAGAGTTCTCAAATCTTCACTTTGGCCGGAGTTTTGTTATTATTCGTTTATAGTTACATCAACCGGAGTTCACGTGTGGATGTTAGGCCAATCCGCATGATAAACTGTTCGGTTTTACCGATAAACGGCTACGTGTGTACAGGGCCTAAAACTTAATCACAGAAAGGTAAAAATGCCCGCGTGCGGCGTGACGTCCGTTCACACAGGTGCTGTACACAGGCAAAACGCCTGCCGCACTCTGCGTTCAAGAAAGGTAGAAATGTTCAAAGAAAGGTAGAAATGTCCGCGTCAGCTCGTACAGGTGCTGTACACAGGCCTAGGCCTGCCGCACTCTGCAATCGAGAAAGGTAGAAATGTCCAACAAGGCTCGGTGAAAAAAAAACAGCAGAAAGTAGTAAAAAAAGGCTTCAAAGAGCAAAAAGTATGAGGAGCAGCGGCAACCAAGGTGTGCCCGCGTCCGCTCTGTCACAGGTGCTCTGTCACAGGTGCTCTGTCACAGGTGCTCTGGTGGAGAGACCACCGGCTGATAACACACCCACAATGGATTCCACCGTGGAGAATCCGCCAGAAGATATGCACCACCCATGGCCTTATTAAAAAAAATATTGAAAGATTATTGAAAGACTACTGTATTCAGTACAGCAGGACAGATTCTCTCTCCCAAAAGAGACAGACTGGACAAAAAAAAAAAATCTTCTGAACTTGAACAATAAATTCTTGCTGCAATATTAAAATGTGTCAGTTCATGGGACGTTAGGAGACAAGAGATGTTTCCAAATGACTCAACACTTGGGTCCAAGTTTTGCAAATGGTGTCAGGAAGTTAAAATATTGTTCACTATTGACCCATTACAAGGTTGACTAGACAGTATTTTAATCAGAGTTGATGACAAACTGGAGTTGAAGTGATCAATGTCTATTCCTTTGTTAGGTCTAATGCTCCTTTTTTCATCAGACAACTTTTACTTCAATGTTTTTACTGGTTTTATTTTGTGTTAAATAAAAAAATTCAGAGGTATAATCATTCCTCTTTCTTATTTTATTTAATGACATTTAACCTGCAGGTCATCCCTGAAATTCTGACGCACACAGAATCACAAGCCCAAGTGTGAACGGTGTCACACAATAAAAACATGCACTATCTGCAGCATTGTTCTTTAAACTGGAACAACACTTTTAAAGTATTACAGAAAATATACATACAGTACGCACACTTAATGATACTGTAGGCCATTGCATTAGGTAATACATTCAGCAAGTACTTTTACTTTAATACTTTAAGTATTTTTAAAAGCAAATACTTATTTACTTTTACTTAAGTAAAAACATTAATGTGGTACTTCTACTTACACTAGAGTACTGTACATTTTTGTCTGTTTATTTGTACTTTTACTTAAGTACAGTGTTTGAGTACTTTCGTTCCTGTCTTTGATTTTATACGTCTACCTTATAATGTTTTGCTAGTTTTTTGATACTTTGTTTAAAAAAAAAAAAAACTTTCTTTTGTTTTTTTCTCTCTTTTGTTTTCTATTGTTTATTGTTTGTTTGTTTATTGTTTATTGTTTAAGGAAATTCTACCACTGCTGTTCATTGTTCTTTAGTTTTAGCAGGTCGCTTTCGCAAATGAGCCCATGAGGTTCAAAAGATTTACCTGACTAAATAAAGGTTGAATGAATGAATGAACTTTCTTCAGTCCACCACTGCTTTTAACTAGCATTTTGATACTTTCAGCAAAAAAAAATTACTTTTAGTGTTTTGCTACTCATCAATATTTTCCTCTTTTTGCTGAAGCTTAGCTTAACTGCTAAAGCTTCTGTCTTTTAGCTACTGTCAGGAGATGTGGCAGAGTGAAGAAATATGTTTATAAAAAATACCCTGATGCATGCTCAATAATCCAGGTAGAAAAATCCAAAAAAGCTAAGTCTGGTCCTCTGGACATTCAAAAAACAAAACAAAACAAAGCAAAAAAAAACTGTAGAAACGTTTCGTCTTTCGTCCGAAAGACTTCCTCAGTCTGAGAAGCTTCTTCTTCTTCTTCTTCTTTGGTTTTTAACGGCAGCTTGCATCCATCATTGTTGCACTACTGCCATCTCTTGGTGCTTATATATTAATTTATTTTCTCAAATTCTCATATTGAGTCCAGTATTTTTTTAAAAACGAAATATCTTTCTTTTCCCTTCATCACTACTCAGCTGAGCAGCGACTTCTTCCAACTTTAGTTCCCTATTATGACCAATTTCCATTCTCAATATTCTCCTATGACCCACATATTTCCTGCAATTATTAAAAACATGTTCTATTGTTTCTGCGGCATTACACCAATCACATAAACCAGTAAGATGTTTCCCCATCTTAAAAAGAGTGTCATTCAATAAACTATGCCCAGTTCTTATTCTATTTATAATTATCTCCTCCCTCCTATTTATTCCTCTGAATCTATTAACATCAACTGTATTTTGTATCCTATATAAATGTCTCCCTTTTGTCTCATTATCCCATCTCATTTTCCATAATTTCTTGCTTTCGTTCCAAACTATACTTTTTCCTTCAGATTTAGTTAACTTTATCGGCATATCAATGTCTACTTTTTTAACAGTTTCTTTAGCCAACTTATCTGCCCTTTCGTTGCCTAATATACCCACATGGGCAGGAGTCCACATAATTACTAGATTTTTATTTTGTTCACATAGTCTTTGATGAACAAAAAGAATCTCATACAAAATGTGTTGATTGCATGAGCTTCCCTTTGCAATGCTCAACAGTGCTGATAATGAATCACTACAAACTATAATTTTACTTATTCTAGTATCCTCCACCCATTCTAAAGCCAATAAAATAGCACACAATTCTACTGTATATATACTTAGAAAATTAGATGTTCTTTTCGAAAGCTTAATCTTCAACTCCGGAATCACTACTGCTATACTAGTTGCTTCAGTTATTGGATCTTTTGAACCATCCGTATAAATTTGCAAATAATCATTATACTTTTTCTCTACTCGATCATAAAATTCTTGGCAAATATCTGTGGTATTTTTCTTAATATTTCGTAATGAACTATCAACATTAATGTATTTCCATGACCATGTAGGCCTTAAAGGCCATAGTACAGTTGGATAAAATTCTTTGTTATGTACTTGAAATTTTCTTGCGTTGCTATCCCCAATCCACCCAAAACTATGTTTAGGCTCCTTTCCTCTTTCCCAACAGTTTTCTAGCACTTTCTTAACTGGATGATTTTCATTATGTCCTTTCAAATTTATCCAATAATTAACCATTAACTGTTGTCTTCTAATGCATAATGGCATTTCTCCTGCTTCTACTTGTAGAGCACATACTGGAGTTGATTTTACTGCCCCTAAACAAATTCTCAGTGCTCTAGCTTGGATGACATCTAATTTACTTAATAGAGTTTTAGCTGCTGATCCATACACCACACTCCCATAATCTATTCTTGACCGGATTAGTGACACATAAATATGTTTAAGAGATTCAAAATTTGCACCCCATGTCAACCCTGCTAAACACCTCATAATGTTTATTACCTTTTTACTCTTCACTATGATATGCTCTATGTGATTTCTCCAAGTTAATTTCTTATCAAACACTACTCCCAAGAACCGAAAATAATCAACACTTTCTAACTCTCTTCCATATAATTTTAACTTTTTAACTCCAATCTTTCTATTTGTGAAGAACATGACTTTTGTCTTTTCAACTGAAAATGTGAAGCCCCACTCTGTTCCCCACTCACTTACTTTATCTATCCCTTCCTGAAGTTTTAAAATAAGATGTTCCACATTTCTCCCCCTTTTCCATAATGCTCCATCATCAGCAAAAAGGGATTTACCATAACTGAAAGATATGTCTTTGAAAATGTCATTAATCATAACTGAAAATAGTGTAGGGCTTATCACACTTCCTTGAGGGGTTCCATTTTCTATTTTATATTGCTGTGATAAATATGATCCTATTTTAACTTGAATAGTTCTATCACATAAAAAATCTTTTAACCAATTAAACATGTTTCCACCTATTCCTGCCTGATGTAATTTAATCATTAACCCTTCTCTCCATAACATATCGTATGCTTTTTCTACATCAAAAAACACAGAAACAACAGTTTCCTTATTTACCTGGGCTTTTCGAACATCGTCCTCTAAACATAAAATAGGATCCATTGCTCCTCTTCCTCTACGAAACCCACTCTGATGATGTGTAATGATGTTTCTTGACTCTAAATAATGCATCAATCTCTCGTTCACCATCCTTTCCATCAATTTACACATATTAGAGGTTAACGCAATAGGTCTGTAATTTACAGGATTACTGTGATCTTTCCCAGGTTTCTTAATTGGGATAATAATTGCTTCTTTCCATCTATATGGTAAATGCCCTTCTCTCCATATCTTATTAAATAACATTAAAAGTTTATGTAATCCTTCATCATTTAGATTTTTTAACATATTATAACATATCTCATCTTTCCCTGGAGCACTGTTCCTAGTTTTTCCCAAAGCTCTTTTCAGTTCTCCAATAGAGAAGGGACAGTTTATCAGATCTTGATTAATATTCTCTTTTCTTCTTAAAGCTTCTACATTTCTTCTTTTAGTTATCTCCCTTTTCTGTTTGTCATCATCTGATAAATTTTTCCCACTATGTATTTCAACAAAAGTGTTCGCTAAAATATCAGCCTTGTCTCTATCAGTTATTGCTATTTGATTATTTTTATTAAGTACTGGATAACTCCAGTCTCTTCTGTCCCCCCCCATTTTTTTGATCATACCCCAAACTTCCCCTATTTGTGTCCTACTACCAATTGTATCACAGAATTCTCTCCAATGTGTTCTCTTTGCTCTTCTTATTGTACGTCTTACTTTTGCCTGTGCTTTTTTATATTCAATTACATGTTATTGTAAGTGGGGGACAGTTGAACCCGGAGGCCTCCACTGTTCAACTGTCCCCCACTTACAATGCTGTTATTGCTGGTATCACTCAGCCCTCTGTGAATAGCAAACAACCATCAGGGTGTTAACGATCCATCGTCAGGCTGATGGTCCTCCTTGATCATGTGAGCAGCTGGTTTCGGCTGTCATCAGCCAACTGGTTGATCCACTGTGGGAGGGTGCTATTTATAAGACTGAGCTGAACACAGCTTCTCAGACTGAGGAAGTCTTTCGGACGAAAGACGAAACGTTTCTACAGTTTTTTTTTTTGCTTTGTTTTGTTTTGTTTTTTGAATGTCCAGAGGACCAGACTTAGCTTTTTTGGATTTTTCTACCTGGATTATTGAGCATGCATCAGGGTATACAGTATATATATGTATGTGGTGGCTGATTTGGCTCAGTCATTTAAATGTCAAACAACTAAATAAACATGTATAGAAAAGTTGTAAACTGAATTTCTCCTTTAACATCTAATAGTCAACAAAACATTAATTACTTGCAATGGTAATGTAACTTATAACTGTAGTAGATGCAACTTGAATATTTTCAAATATTGTATAATCCTTGTAAACAAATAAAAATAGCATTCATCCAAAAACCTTAAATTTACATATAAAATGTACTACAGAAATGCTAAATAAAATGATATTAAACTTTTAACTTGAATACTTAAAACTTATACACTTGAAAAAGCTGTCAAATTATAAACAGACAAACCAGAATTTGCTACAACAACCTTGTTTTCAATCACAGTTTGCTTTATCAACTCTCAAGCTTCACACAGCTGCCTTTTTTTTTTACTTAAACTGCTGCTTTGTGGCCTTATCTTGAAAACTGCTTCTCCAACTGTGCTCTGCTTACGTCCCTGCATGCGCGCTCCCGGCTCAAATGTCTCTTGATTGCAGCTCCGCCTCGTGCACGTGCTGTTCATGCCCCGACGAGTTGGCTGCTCCTTTTGCTGTGTTCCAGTTACCTCGTATTTTGGGATATTCCCAGTGGTAGATTGAAACCGGAACGCCCGCTCTAGTGGTAAACTCCCACTCGTAAAGTGGGAGAATTTTTTCTGCTCCCAGTTTCGATTTCAAGATGGTGGATACTTGCGTCTTCAGTAAGTAAACACCTAAACTTTATTACTAAAATAACAGTTGTAAAATGTTGTTGCGTGTATTTAATCACACCGTGAAGTGAAGACGTTTGTTTTTGCTTTCTTAGCTGTAAAGCCAGTTTTTCTTTTTTCCCAACAATTTACAATAAAGAATTAGAGAAAAATATATATTAAATCAATTACCTTCGGCGGTCATCATCCTCCTCTGACATGTTCTGTGTCAGGAGTGCATATCTGGTTAGAAATTTATTATATTCGGAAACAAAAACAAAGCGTGTGTCCATCTTGTTTTTCCACTGGGAGAACCGGAACGTGTTTTCAAGTGGTAGCTTGGGTAATGACGTCACTACCACTTCCCAGTTTCCACAATACGAGGTAACTGGAATGCAGCAAGTTGTGACCACATGCTCTCAGCTCCGGGTGGGAGGTCTGCATCACGCAGCTTTTCCACTCATGCTGATGAACAGTCGAGTTTTCACTATACAGTACTGTAACTCCTTTCAAGAACGCCCAGACACAAGTGGTTTCCTCAAACTGATGAATTTATTGAGATTTGGTACGTGAAAACTAAAGAAGATACACAAAGTAAAACAACAATTAATTAAGGAAAATAAAGAACAAATATTCATATCAAATGCTTGTACCAAAATATCCTTGGTGGCTGTGTGCTACTAAAAGGAATTAGGCTTGTTTCTCCAGTTTCAGCTTCTCTGAACTCTTTTCTTCAGCTTAAAAGTTAAAAGCTTAAAAACTTAAAAGCTAGAAAGCATTACCGTCATCCATCAAGTACATTATTTTATCAACTAAAATTACTGAAGTTCCATGATTTGGTAGACTATAATATCTTATCAGTTATGTATAGAGCTCAAAATAATGCATTACCTTTAAATATCCAAATGCACTTTGTTAAAAGACAAAGTTGTTATAATCTTAAGGGAACAGAGTTGTTTGTAAAACCACAATTCAGAACCAGTTTGAAGGGACGTTCTACCTCAATCCAGGGAATTAGATTATGGAATGGCTTGGAGAATGTAGTTAAAAATGCCAAGTCAATGTTTACATTTAAAAAAATGATCAAAACAAATATGTTAAAAAAATATATGTGAAATAACGTAATGTGTATTGCATTAGTTAGAAAATTAGAAAGTGTTAGTCATTTTGTACTGTATTAGTATTAGTTAGAAAACTAGAAAGAGTTAGTCATTTTGTACTGTATTAGTATTAGTTAGAAAATTAGAAAGAGTTAGTCATTTTGTACTGTTGGTTGAAGAATATTATTGTTTAACCTGATTGTTGGAAAAAGTTGGTTGAAGATTATTATTGTTTACATGGTTTGACTACTGTTGTTTAATCTGATTGTTGGAGATAAGGGGCAGATATAATAAGATTTATTCTTCTTTCTGCCACCTTTCATTTTTTTACATTTTGTACACTATCATTATGAGATTGCCTTGTATTGTTTCTTTTGTAAAAAAATGAACAAATTTAATAAACATAAACATAAACATAAAAGTCCATGCTCACTTGCTGAAACACCCTTTCTACCGACTGACTTCTTCTGGTACTTTTCACCTGAATACAGCGTTACCTTTCACACCTGAGCACAGTGCCCACTACAGGTGACATACAAAACTACATATAATAAAATGGGCAGTACAAGCCGTATGAATGTGAAACAAAATGAACTGTGGCAGTTACACAGATTTTTTAAACAAATTAAAATAAGATGGCAAAAATGGCCAGATTATAAGGGGAATGTAGAAAACTAAAAACAAACTACAGTATAGAACAACATGTGTGATCACTGGTCAGTGGAAGTTCTACTGGATTTCATTTGGTTCTGGGCGATGAACACAAATGGTTGGAACCTCCTTCAGTCTCCCATGGCCTGACTGTCTTTGTAAAGTGCCCTCTCTCAAAATGTGCCTGTAGCGTGTTATTAGTTTATTTCCTTGCACATTTCTTTGACAGTTAAACATTTTGAGCTCTGATTAAAAATGTTTGCGCAGATTAAACTTACAGAACTCAGTTTTGTCTTGTTGTGATTATGTTGCTCCTGCTGACTTGAGATTATGTAAGTTTTTCATTAAAGCTTGTTTTACATTTTACATATTTTATAATAAATTGTTTGGTAATTTATTTTTGCACAATTAACACTTATTTTGTCATCGTTATGATTTTAACTAGAAACATTTCATTTAAACTAACATTTTAATCAGTGAATTACAATTTTACAGTAGTAGTCAGGCTACAAGCACAATCAACGGTTATCCAGGTACTCGGTTCCTATTGAAAATAAATAAATAAAAATAAAACACACACACACACACACACAAATCTATAATGTGCAGAAATGAAGAATTCATCCCAGATCTAAGATACGCTGGAGCAAATCTGAACTGCTGGCATGGAGGACAAGGTGGAGCATTCTCATGCAGAGAACATCAGAAATAGCTTCATATATATATATTTTTTTTACATGTGTAACATAAAACAGACATGACTACAGTATATTGATCATTATATTGCATAGACATTTTTTTCTAACAAATGTGTTAAGTCTCGTTTCACTGTAATGATAAATGCATCTGCCACGTCTAAAAATACTAATAAAACGCATAGTCAGTGAAATAATCAGTAATCAGTTAAGTAATCAGTTTGTTACTGCTCAATAATTACTGAAAGACGTCGGACAAAGTAAGAAAAGTCGATTTTTGTGTTCTGTTGCGCCAGTAGCTGCTCAAACTGACTGACAGCAATGAGCTGTTTGGAACAATTGAGAGCTGCATGAACCACGTGACCGCCTATCGGCGAGTTCAAAGAGTGTTACAACTCTCTCTCTCTATGGCTCTGGTGTGAACTATCATATGTGCTTTTAAACTTGACTTCCATCGAAACCTTTGCCCACAAAGATCACAAACAAATGCTTTCTGTCCTGTGTGGACTATCATGTGTCTGTTTAAAGATGACTTCAGTCCAAACCTTTGTCCACAAAGATCACAAGCAAATTGTTTCTGTCCTGTGTGAACTATCATGTGTAGTTTTAAAGATGACTTCTTTCCAAACCTTTGTCCACAAAGATCACAAGCAAATGCTTTCTGTCCTGTGTGGACTATCATGTGTGTGTTTAAATGTGACTTCTGTCCAAACCTTTGTCCACAAAGATCACAAGCAAATGCTTTCTGTCCTGTGTGAACTATCATGTGTGTGTTTAAAGATGACTTCCGTCCAAACCTTTGTCCACAAAGATCACAAACAAATGCTTTCTGTCCTGTGTGGACTATCATGTGTGTGTTTAAATATGACTTCAGTCCAAACCTTTGTCCACAAAGATCACAAACAAATGCTTTCTGTCCTGTGTGAACTATCATGTGTGTGTTTAAATATGACTTCTGTCCAAACCTTTGTCCACAAAGATCACAAGCAATTGCTTTCTTTCCTGTGTGGACTATCATGTGTGTGTTTAAAGCTGACTTACGTCCAAACCTTTGTCCACAAAGATCACAAACAAATGCTTTCTGTCCTGTGTGGACTATCATATGTGTGTTTAAATGTGACTTACATCCAAACCTTTGTCCACAGTGATCACAAACAAATGTTTTCTGTCCTGTGTGAACTATCATATGTCTGTTTAAATGTGACTTCCGTCCAAACCTTTGTCCACAGTGATCACAAACAAATGCTTTCTGTCCTGTGTGAACTATCATGTGTGAGTTTAAATTTGACTTCCGTCCAAACCTTTGTCCACAGTGATCGCAAACAAATGCTTTCTGTCCTGTGTGGATTAACATGTGTTTCTTTAAGTTACCTTTTAAGTTAAATTTTTTTCCACAGTCTTCACAACTAAATGAGCTCTGTCTTGACTGTCTTTTCTCGACTGAGCCTCCAGTTTTCTTCACTTCAACACATTCCTTGACAACCAAACAACTTGAAGACGTCACTGACTGACTTGTCTTGTGAAATTGTTTCCCATGCTCAGTGAAGCTGCAAGACTTCTTGACAGTGTCTGACTCAGGAGCTCTGCTCTCCTTCCAGTCTTTGTCACTGTCTTCAGGTTCTGATCCAGAGTATGATAAGTCTTTTAGCTGAGAGTCAGAGTCATGTACATCACTGTCATCATCATTCTCAGATTCCTCACTGACGTCAGTCTCTGAAGAGCTGCAACCATCTCCATAAGTATCTAGATCTGGGTTCCTTGTAGTCTCTGCTCCTCCACAGTCCTCCCCACCAGTTTCTGTTTTCATCTGGTCAACTGAGCTGCTTGTTGGAAGATCTTCCTCTTTTACTTGGTGCTGATAAAGCTGTAAAAACAGAGGTTTCTTTTCATCTTCCTCACTCTTCAAAGGAACAGCAGTGAATGCAAACCGAGTGTCATCAGTCTCCTTTTTCACACAAAACTGCTCTCCCTCTTGACTGGTCCACAGTTGCTCCTCTTCCTCCTTTATGTTGAGGATATCTGGATCCTGTTGGTCCACACCAAGCACCCGTACTTCAAGAGCTGCTTCTTTAACCAGCACCATCTGCTGAACATCTGCAGGGACCACTGAAAACATGAACATCAGGCACAATTATAACTTTATATTCACACATAGTTTTGTTTGAAAGTTTACAAAGCCTTTAAAACGTTAAATTTCTGCATAAAAATGACCTAAAACATCGTCAGATTTTTCACACGTCGTAAAAGTACAATACCATACCAATTTATTTATAAAGCACTTAAAACAGCAACAATCATCCATCTTTCTCCAAAATTGCACTTCACCGAGCTTTCAGCATTGAAAAGGGGCAGATATGTTGCACCTCGTTCCCTTCCTTCAGGGAACATGAGTTATGGTGCATAACTTTCAGTTCCCTTTCAGTCATGTTCTCTCAGTGCAACATATGCTATGGGAACGTAATTCATTCACGCCCTTGAAATGCTCAGTAAAATGCATGCTAGTGTGAACGTCTGCCCTTGACCAACAGGCATCTCAGGGCTACTTTCTACTGTGTGTTAGAAAGGACAGCCTGAGTGACATCACACGCAGTAACATCCAAACTGTAATGCTTTGCAAAAGTGTTTATTGAGCTCCAGTTCGCAGCAGCACAAATGTCTGCAACTGGTACACCCTTGAACAGTGACCACGAAGTGGCCAAGCCCCGAGTAGAGTGGACGTGCACTCCAGAGGGCACCTGTTAACCTTTGCTACTGTATGCCCTTTTAATGGCCTCAGTCACCCAATGTGAGAGGCGTTGTTTTGATAGGGCCTTTACGGTAGCAGGTGCTGCAAAGCACACGAACAATTGGTTTGTTTTTCTCCATTCGGCTGTTCTCTGCATGTAAGTGCGTAAAGCTCTCACGGGGCAGGGAACCCTCAGCCTTTCCTGTTCCTGAGTGAGGACAGGAGCAGGTGGGAAGGAGGAGAGATCAAAGTCCAGACTCCTATGGTTTAAACTTAAAGTCAAGACCTTGGGGATGTATGTGGGATTAGGCCTTAGGGTGACCTTTGACCCGTCAGGGACGAATCTGGTACACATTGGATGTACAGACAATGCATGGAGGTCACCCACGCGTTTCGCCGAGCAAAGGGCCAAGAGTAGAGCGGTTTTATAAGATAATAAATCTATCTTAACCTCGCTCAGTGGCTCGAATGGAGGATCACAGAGAGACCCTAAGACCAGGCTAAGATTCCAACCAGGGGTCAGGATCCTGCTGGGTGGTTTCATTCTTAGCACGCCCTTCATAAATCTTATTATGATTGGATACGCGCCAGGAAACCTGTGTCCCCAGCCTTCGTGACAGGCTGAAATTGCTGATAGGAAAACTTTAATCGTTGAGAAAGAACAACTTTTTTCCAGTAAGTCCTGAAGGAAAGTCAGGAGCTGAGCCAAGTCGCATGAGTAAGAAATAATATTTCTTTCTGTGCACCAAGCTTCAAAAATACGCCATTTCTGTGCGTAGAGAGACTGTGTTGACACAGCAAAGGCATTTTAGATGGTTTTTACCACATTTTCCGACAGGCCAGATGCCATCAGCTTGTTCTTTTCTGCCAACAAGCTGAAATTTTTAACAACTCCCAGCCTGAGTGGCGAGACTGCTCCTTCTGGTGACATAGTTTGACCTTGAAGAAGAGCAGTTGGTGTATCCAGTTCCCCTCCAAGGGCCCTGGATGCTGTGATCCCCTGGGAGTCAACCAAGTTAGGGAGAAGGCCTTTTTGCCGATGTGCTACCAGGCTGCTCTGATCGAGAGTGATCGAGGGCAGATGCAACCCGTCATCCTTCTTAGATAAAAGTGGAGCAGAATGTCTCTTTTTTTCTCTCCTTGTTTGGGGTCAAGGGACTGAGAAGCTGCAAGTTTTGTAAACGAGCAGATCTCCTGACACCAATTCATTTCCTGGATGGGTCTAGTTTACTGGCCCTCGGGCTTAACAGAGCGTTGGAGCCAGATACACCGCCCAGGGTCTGTGTTTCACCCGTTGGGGGGATATTGTTTAAGAGCAGAGCTGAACCAACACAGTGAGAAAGGTCACGTGCTGCCGGATCACTGCTTGGACATTGCGTGTCGCCCATTAATGATAAGGGGACAGCTGCAACGTGAGAATGTGGAGATGATTCTTTGTGCTTGGCAGACTTTAAATTGTTTGGTGATAGAGAGCCCAGTTCCCTTCAAATAACAGGAAGAGGAATCTGAGTCAACCCTGATTTGTTTACACACACAGCAGTTTGATCACAATTGCCTTTGTGAACGTGTGAAGCTTGTGGTTGCCTGTGGGCTTCTGCCGTGGTCCCTCGTTGTTAGATTCTTTCGGCGCGCATCCCTGAGGCGCGGACATGTCACGTGTTTGCTTGGTTAGTGTATTGACCGTCCCGCCGTTCATCATGGAAGGGGAGCTGGAGCACATGACGCCCCTCACCTGTCTCCGTGAGGGGCCTGCCTACAGATGCCTCTGTGCCTGTCCGTTGCAGACAGAACAGTCACCCTGCTGGGGCTCATTGATTGGGCTAACAAGAAGCAATGAAGGGGGGGGGGGCTTCCTTTATGACGGCTGACGGGCCAGAGGGACCCGTTCTGCTGAAGTTATTTGTGTTTGTTGTTGTTGTCTTTTTTTGGGAGGGGGGGGGTCAATAAAACAGAGAGGGGCTGTTTTTTGGGCTTTATTCGTGCTTATGTGTAACGACATATATTACTTTATGTCACTCACAGCAGGAAAAACATGATTTGTGCATGCAACAGAGTTACCAGCTTTTTGTACCGTGCTACAAATAAAGTCTGGACATGAAGAGATCATTTCCCGTACCACGTGGTCGGGTGATCGTGTAAAGTCAAGACGTGAACCTGGTTCATCAGGCACGCTTTTGTCTGGAGTCCCGGTTCGCCGAGGAGGCCTTGTTTTGTCTGACCGCCTGGCGGGGGACAAACCTGTTTTTGCTCCATGCGTGTTCGGTCCGAGGTTGGCCCGGCAGTGGTCTCTGCCGGTGCTCGTCCTCGTACGCCGGCCGCTTTTTCGGTGGGGCACACGTTGCCGAGCGGTGTCGAGGCTATGCAGGTCTGCCCCCAGCAAACTCCCTGGGGGGTGGGGGAGCTTCTCTTGGGAATGCCCACCCAGAGAGCTTCAGCCTGTTTGCGCCTCTGGTCCAGCTTGGTCTGAATTCGATCCAAAGCTTTCCCAAACAATCCCGTCGGTTCTATCAAGTGGTGGAGAAAAGGCACCTTTTGTCCCTCGGGGAGATCAGTTAAAGTCATCCACAGATGGCATATCGCGATGACCACTTCTGCCATGCCTCTGCCTTGAGCAACAGCAGCTGTCCCTATCATGCGGAGCACAAAGTCTGTTGCCCTACATGCTTCGTCCAGCAAGTCAGCGGCAGCTTGCTTGTCCGTCGTTACCTGGAGCTGTTGCAGTTTTTCAGCCAGGTAAGCCTGCATCAACGCGGACAGGTTCATGGCGCGCGCCGCGAGTCCCTGAGCTCTGTAGCATTTCTCGAGCAGAGAAGCTGAAGCTCGACAAGCTTTGCTGGGAAGAGTTGGTTTTGTCCCGGATGACTTGGGAGCCAGGTGAGACGCCAGTGTGTCCTCAATTTGAGGCACGTTGGCTATTCCCACCTTATCCATCTCGTCCACATCGAGGAACTGTGAGAGTGGTAACAGCATGGGAGCTCTGGGCTGAGGCCAGGTGCGCGTCAGTTCTGTGAGGAAGTCCGGGAACACGGGCATCCTTTGTCTCGTGGTGGCCTGCTGCTTTGAGTAAAAATAGTTTCCTGCCAGCCTCGTGACCTGTTGACGAGGCGGAGGCTCTGGCCATGGGATCTGCAGCGCGTCCGTTGCTCTGTGACACAGGTCGAACAGAGCAGGGATGGAAAAGTAAGTTTCCAGGAGCATAGGTATCGGGGGTTTGGGAGAGGTCTTCTCCCTGTTCCTCGTATTCGATGTCTGCGTCCTCCGCGGAAAATTCGCCTGAGGCTGAAATCGAGATCTCGTCCTCGTTCATCATGCCTCGAGTGTCAAATTCGACTGTTAAGTCCACCATAGGAGCCAACACATCAGGACTGTCACCCCATTCGACTCGTGTGCTGTCGTGCAGAGCCATGTTCTCGAGCTCCGGCGTGGGAGTGAGGGGCTCAGTGGTGTCTGGATTCGCTGGCACTGCTGGGGCACCCATGGCCTTGGTGACGAGGTCAGCCCGGTGCCGCAGCACCGCCTCCACCGTACTATTCGGCGGAAAAGACGCTTCTGTGTATAAGCCGCTTTGTCCAATTATTAAGAATAATTTGAAAAAATCCATAAATACGCTGCTTCGCCCTATAAGACGTATCTATTATGCGTCACCACTACGCGACGCGTCAGCGCCTCATTTGCCCTGCTGAAAATGGTGGCCACAGAAGCGAGCCAGCACGGAAGGACTTTATAAGATTAACACGGTAAAAACAATGATTTCTTTGCTGAGAAAAATATATTTCTTAGCTGACATTATAGCATAAGGGTTCCGTTCACTCTGTAAGCCTAAAAAATATCCATTGAGTGGTTTATGACTATTTATAACAATATAAACAGAAATAAAACCGAAGCTAACGAGACGATTCCGTCCCTAAATACACAAATAAAAAATCAAATTTTATCTCAAATGTCTTATAAAGGGCAACAGTTTGTACATTAAACCCCATATAATTACACTCTGTAAGCAGAAAAAATATCCGCAGTGGTTTATGAGCTATATATCTAAATAATAGGTACAGTATCCGTTAACGGGAGCTAACGCTAATAAAATAGTCTGATGCATGCTCAATAATAAATAGCTTTTTTTATTTATTTATCTCAAACATCTCATAAAGCTAGTCAGTTGTAAATGACCACCAAATAATTACGCTCTGTAAGTTTCAAGAAAATCCGCGGTGTGGTTTATGAGTTATCTTGCTAAAAAATACGGCTAACAACACAGCTAATGGTAGCTACATCCAGAGCAGGAGGCCGGGCAGCGACACAGTCAGTCCGAGCAGAGGAGGCTTTTTTCGGACACATGAGCTAGAAACGGTCGGTGTACTCTCTGGAAGTGTCCCCCTAGCGGACAAAAGTGGTACTGCGCCATTTTTTGGCCAAAATGAAAAACGGCGATATCAGAGCAAAAAATGGGTCTAAAAATATGGGGGGAAAAATCCATGAATAAGACGCTTCGGCGTATAAGCCGCAGGACATTCAAATTAGTAAAAAAAACTGTGTCTTATATGCCGAAAAGTACGGTACAGCACTTTGTTGCAACTTTGGTTGTTTAAAGGGCTTTATAAATAAAGTATTATTATTATTATTATTATTAACAAACAGAAGCAATAAATCTTTCCGTTTTATAATAAACAATGTCAGATTTATTTAAAGCAGAGATTACAATAAAGCAAACAAATATATGCCTTTTCTTTTCACCATTTCTATTTTTTCTTGTTTCATAAACATAATAGTAAACATGTTAAGTGAACTCCATGTGGCTGGGGAGAGGGAAGTCTGGGCCTCCCTACTTAGGCTGCTACCCCCGCGACCCGACCCCGGATAAGCGGACGAAAATGGATGGATGGATGGATGTTAAGTGAACTTCCTAACTACTGTCTGAACTTCACATGACAGTTGATAAATATAAAAAAATTAGATATAAAAGCAATTAAACTTACTGCTTTCCAGCCAGTAACATCATAAAAAATAAAGTGCAAAAAACATGAAGAGAATCTGCATAAACCAACTCGTTATATTCTGGGAATTCAAACTCCGTGAACACAAAATAAACTAGTATCTGTTCTTATTAAATCTGTTTAAAAAACTCTTGGAACAATAATGTAAACATTATAGTCATGCAGTAACAGCATCAAACAACAGACTAAAGTGCAAATTAAATATGGCACTGTCAACTAGAACTCTGTTCTGTCGCTCTGTATCGTTCTCAGGAACTCACAGATTTTTTGCAAGGAAAACCAGAATGTCAACCTTTGCTGGTTTCAAAGACGAGCGAGTACAAGTCACTATATTCCCACCAGCACTGAAAAGACGCTCTGAAGGAGCACTTGTGGCAAGGACACAGAGATACTTGCGCACATTTTATCGTATTTCCAAAATACTGTACCGTAGTTTTATTTGACACTTCTTGCAAACAACCATTCTCTTGTTAAGCTCTGTCTTCCCCCAGAACGTTGTAGGATATGAAATTAGTTTTAAAGACGAAGAAGCAAGTTGTATTGCGCTGTCTCCCTCCTCCCTCCATGCTAGCAGGCTCGTTCAGAAGGGAGCATTAGCTTGCTGTACGGTGGCCTACACAGCCAAAATTCTACGGTGTCCGAACGGAAACATAATGAAATATGCAAAGAAATTCCACACAACTGATGTGCTGCCCCTCTTTGGTATTAGACTTTCAGTTGTGTCAGCTTCTGTCGAACCTGAAGCCATTGTGTTAGAGCGTGCAGTGTTAACTTGACTTCTCCCCCTCCCTGCCTGCTCGGTTTTGCTCCGCTCGGCTCACTCCCAAGTCACGTGACCAGTCAAATCGCAGCCTGTGCGGTTGGAGAATCGCGTTTTAACATATCGCGAGATTATCACAAATGCAATTAATCGTTCAGCCCTAGTGCCCATGACCGTCAGAATGTGACTGAACAATGTTTCACAAGAGAAGAGAAAGCAGATGACATCACTGATAAGAGAGGATAGACTAATTTGCCGGTGTGGAAGTGGTTCGGTTCTGTTAAACTGCAGGTTTCTTCTGTTGCACCAAGGTCCTACTCGGTTTCTTTATTTTGCAAAACGTGACGGAGAGTCGTTCTAACTAGCGGTGGGAGCATCTAACTTGTTTAATCTGAAGAGTTTCCACTCGACAGAATATGATGAGAGTCAGAAGATGAAGCACAATAAAGTTTGAGCCAATGTGTCCCTGAAACTACGAAGTACTGAAACAAACAGCTCCAGTGCTGCATGTTTTTTTAATTTGTTAATTCAAAATAAAACAAATTCATCAGAACGAAAAAAAAAAAATTGAATGAAAAGGTGCAGAAAAAAGAAAAAAAGATATTATAATATCTGCCCCTTATTTAAAAAATACAAAACTACAAACAACAACAACCTTCACTTGAACAATCTCCAAACTGAAAACAAAACAACTTCAGGTATCCTTCACCTGCACTATACCTTTCAAACAACTTTAAATCATCTTTTAAAACATATAGTTTTAGAAATGTTTATGGTGATATCAAGTCAACGCCACCATCCTGTTCCCTGAATTACAACACAGCTCCTTCACACTAGTTCTAAATTGAGGTTTTACAAACATTTACATTCCCTTCAGGTTATAATGACTCTTTTTTAACACATTTTAATTGAATATTTGGGGGTAATATTTTTACGAGTTTTATACACGACTTGTAAAATACTACGTTCAACCAAATCATAAAATTTTAATAATTTCAATTGATGAAATAATATATTTGTTGGGTGGCCATAGCACTTCCAACTAATAATTCTTATAGCTCTTTTTTGTAAAATAAAAATAAGGTTTGTAATTGTTTTGCATGCTTTTCCCCAAACTTCAGTAAAATAGATTAAATATGGAACAATCATTACATTATACAATATATACAAAGTTTTGTCATTCAAAAACTCTTTTACTTTATACAGTAATGTAATTGATTTTGTTATTTTTATTCTAAAGTAATTTACATGAGATTTCTACGTCAGCTTCTCATCAATAACGACACCCAAAAGTTTTATTTAATTAACTCTATGGATTTCAATGCTGTTTATTTTAAAGTTGTTGTTTAAAGTTAAAACTATTAATATTTACACAGTTGAGAATTTTATGGCAAGAAAGTTCATGCTCAATAATCCAGGTACCAAATCCAATAATTCTCAGTCGGGTCATGTGGACTGTTTCTTTTTTATAGAAACTGGATGGAGGATGGAGGGTGAAACGTTTCTATAAAAAATAAACTGTCCACATGACCTGACTGAGAATTATTGGATTTGGTACCTGGATTATTGAGCATGAACTTTCTTGCCTTGAACCACTTTGGCTGGGGCTGCCTACCTGGGAGAAGTCGACGAGGGAAAGGACGGGCCCCAGAAACTATCTTGGCTCCAGCAAATTGGCTGGTCCACTTAAGGTGTTTACTGCTTGGTGGGGAAACAGTTTACTGGAACTCCTCTGACTGATGATGCCCTCCGGATGAAGAGTGAAACGTTTCTATAAAAAAGAAACTGTCCAGATGACCCGACCGAGAATTATTGGGTTGAGCATTATATGTGATTTCCATTTTTTTAGAGGCTAAATACAAATAAAAGGTGAACATTAATTTATTTGTATATAGTTTTTTTTAGGCTTTTATATTGTTTATATCGATATCGAATTATATTGCTATCGACCGAAATTAAGAAATATATTGTGATTAAAATTTTGGCCATATCGTCCAGCCCTAGCTTCTATTTACTGGTAATTGGCCATATCGCACCATGACGTAACAGTTAACCTGTCAAATCATTATATACTTTATTAACATGACACCCTGTTGCTTCAGTCCCCCTGAGTCAGCAGTTTAGACGCTGTATGACACCCTGAATTAGCATTTAACCGTTATATTATCATATACATTGTTATTAACGGGTGTATGACACCCTGACTAGCAGTTGAACAGCTATATGACACACAGAGTTAGCATTTAACCGTTAGATTATCATATACAGTACATTGTTATTACCGTATTTCCCAGTGTATAGGTCGCACCTTTTTATGGTTTTTTTTCCGAGGCCTGCGACCTATACTCAGGTGCGACCTATACAGTATATGGCTTGTTATCACTTTCGGTGAAACAAATGTTTAAATCCAGCTCATTTCACAATTATGTTCATTTATTAAGGAAAAGTTCAGCTCAGACATATATTTGCTATAATTTTTATCAAACAAATAATTGTTTTTTAAAGGTGGAGTCTGCAGTTTCTGTAGAACATCAGCACTTAGAAAAAATTTCAACAAGCAAAGCATTCTGATCCCTCCCCCTCAGAGCCATATATGGCACTGCCCCCTTGTGGTCTGTTAAAATTCAAATTCAAGCTCTGTTTTTATTGGCTGATTCGAATTCAAGCTCGGTTTTTATTGGCTGGTTACAAACTTTGTTTTTATTGGCTGGAAAATGGCGGGTCACTTTTTCTTTTTAGAAATGCTTATTTACCACCTGGAGAAGCAAGGGGACAATATTTTTTTTTAGTTTTTTTCAGAGATTACCTCTCTAACATCAATCTAGTGACAGAGTGAAGAAATATGTTAAAAATATATTGTTAGAAAAGTTACATATAGCAGCTTTAAGTGTTAATCTTCTTAAAAGCCTTGCTGTGCGCTCCTGTGGCAGACATTTGCAGCAGAGCTAAACGTAGGTGCGACCTATACACCAGTGCGACCTATCTAAGGATTTTTCCAATCCATTGGTGATACCGTATTTTCTAGTGTATAGGTCGCACCATCTGGTAATTGGACAGTGCGACCTATACACAGGTGCGACCTATACACCAGAAAATACTGTAACAGGTGTATGACACCCTGACTTAGCAGTTTAAGAAGCTGTATGACACCCTTAGTTAGCATTTAGCCTGTCAGATCATTGTACACTGTTATTAACACCTTCATTTGCATTTCATTTCATCAGAACACAAGTTTTATATAAAAAGTGCTTGGAAGAAGGCAAGATACAGCAACACATTGTTAACAGGAATAACAATAATATAATAACCTTCATTTATATAGCACCTTCCAGTAACAACTTGCATTGTCCAAAGTGCATTACAAGATAATACAAAAAAAAAAAAAAACAAGACTGGTATTTTCTCCCTAGCTTCATACAGTGCTCTTGATGTGTTGTGTATTAATATTTATGTGCTTACTGCATTTTAAAGGTATCAGAGTCAGAGTCAGAGAGTCTTTATTCTCATTTGAACCGCATGTGGTACATGTGATGAAAATGAGATTATGTACACGGGGTCCCAGTTACATCCAACAACAAATGCAAGATTAAGATTTTATTAGTATTAAGTATTAAGATGTTTGTGGAAGAACTGAATCTTATTTGCAACAAATTCATCTACCAAGGTTGGAAGCATGTTTGAAAAGTAAAAATTCTGGAGGAGTTTCATCTGTGTACAGTGTCTGTAAAGTCTTTGTCAAAAGAAATGTCCAACTCCAGATGTTCTGTTGGTGTCCAGATAACCAGCGTTCCGCTCTGCAGCTCCAGGCACATCACTATCAGCTGAACCTGGAAGAATAAATGTACAATATGTTTTAAGGAAGGTTTACAAATACCCGTCACATTATTTCATTTATTTTCTTTTTTTTTTCCATTTACACTTTATTTATACAGGTAGTCTCACTGAGTCACGAGAACTAATTTTTAAGAGAGACCTGTTTAGAGAGCAGATGGTGAAGGTTAAGGGCCTTGCTCAAGGGCCCAGAGTGGGGCAAATGAG
Organism: Garcialebias charrua; assembly: GCA_038048925.1. Lineage (NCBI taxonomy): Eukaryota > Metazoa > Chordata > Actinopteri > Cyprinodontiformes > Rivulidae > Garcialebias > Garcialebias charrua. The sequence continues at coordinate 33,818 of JBBPBX010005725.1, read as the reverse complement.
GGTGGAGGCAAGTGTGGGTGTTCCACCTTTTCCACCCACATTTTGATGTTGACGGTACCGGAAGTTGAACCTGCGACTTTCCAATCACAGGCCCACCTTCTCTAACCTCTGCACCACCACTCCCCCAATAATTCATATATTGTAACTTACAGCATTTACTCACCAGCAGGTAGAATCCACTTTGCCCATTGGGAAGAATGAGGTACTTTTCATCTTCTAAGCATCTGATGTCACAATTTGGCCAATAGAAACTCTGAAAATGAAATTAAGCTATTTAGAGGACTTTTAATCTGTCGGAGCTGCACCGAGTACAACAATCTATCCAAACTAAAAACAGTAGGTGCACACTATCATTATAAATGCAATTAAAGTAATTAATAAAAATAAAACAATTATCAGCATTTATTCCACAGTATTGCAGCAGTGTGGCAGCATGACCCTGCAGTGTGTGAACAACCTGCTTGTATTACACCTGATGCTGAAACTAACACCCAGGCTCGGTGAAGGAGGACTTTAAGGCTTTAGCTGGGCTCTGTGTCTGCTTCAAGATAAACAAGATTGTGCTCCACCTGTTTCAGAGCTTTTCAGTTTGTTCATTGATTCACCGTGATATGCTAGTAGATTAAGCTAAATATGCTAGTAGAAGTAATCTGCAGCCACTTCTTCAGCTCGTCCCTTATCCCTCCCTCGTCTGCAGCAGGATGATTATATTGTTTAAATTAAATTCACAAAGCTCGGACTAACTTCGCTCGCACTGTTTGCACATAAACAAACGTAGTTTTTTCTCCACCTTAAGTCGTGCACATATTACACGCAAACGTCATCAAAACAATTTACTTACGGTTCTGAAAATGCATGCACACTGTAAATTGTGTAAATACACAATAATACCATGAGTACTGTGCACCAAAACAATTTAATGACTTACTTTTTGGTCGTATCTTGCTGTGTAGGGTGATCAGACGACTCCTCTGCACGTCATGGGCTTAATGCAAACTGCGCATGCATATTAACTAAACGTATGCTACCATGACCTGTATGCTGGCTGACGAGCGAGCCAAGATGGCGACGCGTCCGGACGCTTTTTAAAACATCTACATTTAAATCGGACTCCAGCATAAAATGAACGCCTTTTGAGAAGCCAAAACGGACTTCAGTGACTTGTAAGACTGAAATTGATGCTTGGTGGTAATTCAGTAACGTTCATATTTTTTTTAAATACATTTTAATCCTGTTACGTGTACCCGGCTAGAAGTAAGCTAGTTTAAAAGAGAAAAAAATGAGCAGCAAACGGAAAAATGAAGATAACAAAAGGAAGTCCAGTTCTCCAGTCAAACCGTTGAAGGCGAGCACTGAACACAACTACTGTGATCAAAATAAATATTCTGATCTGAACATGGATGACGATATCTTGCCATTACCGGATTCTCCAGTTAACAGCCCAAATGCAAAAAAAAAAAATTGTGGAGATGGGTCACAGCCTACTTTACACGCCATTTTGAAAGCAGTGAACGACAGAGGAGGAGGTAAAAGCTGACATCAAGGATATTAAAACAGCTATTGAGTTCATGCATGGTGAAATTGATTACTTAAAAAAAGAGAATAGTATGTTGAAGAACAAAACTGAAAAGTTGAAGGCGAAACTAGAAGATCTACAGCACATGTGTCAAACTCTTGGCCCGCGGGCCAGATGTGGCCCGCCATGTCATTTTATCTGGCCCGCGAGAGCTTAATTAAAAAGTTTTGAGTGTCTAAAAATTAATACGAGCGAGTTTTGACCAAAAACTACATTTCCCACAATGCCTTTCGACTACGGCAGCCCCACTATGCCTTTCGACAACGGTTTTCCCACAATGCCTTTCGACTACGGTAGCCGAGGCAGTGTTTCTACCTTCATGCCAACGAGTGGAATTGAGATATAAATAATGATCCCAACATGTCCAGAAAGAGAAAAGTTGATACAGACGGAAGTTTCAAGAAAGATGGGAAGGCGAATACTTGTTTGTGCTTCCAGGAGAAAGACCGGTATGTCTTTTGTGTTACGAGGCGGTGTCGGTTTTGAAACCAAACACGGAGCTAAGTACGCTAAAGCTAGCCTTCAAGAAAAGCAACACATTCTGCCAAGAATTAAAAGGCAAACTGCGGTCGCAGCAGAGTTTGTTCATGAAACCCACAGCCAAAAACGAGGCTGCAGTGAAAGCTAGCTTCAAAGTGGCTGTGTGACTTTGCTGTGTTGTGCGACATAACCGACCATCTCGCCCAGCTGAATCAGAAGCTGCAGGGACGCAAACAAGTCATCACGCAGATGTCCGACGCGATCACGGCTTTCCTGCGAAAATTGGACTTATGGATGTGGCAAGTGAAACAGGACAATCTTGTCCACTTTCCTGTTTGTCAGGTTAGCATTTTCTTAAAATTTAATTCAAATATATCCTGATGCATTCTCAATAATCCAGGTAGAAAAATCTAAAAAAGCTAAGTGTGGTCCTCTGGACATTCAAAAAAACAAAACAAAAAACAGGTGATTATTTCAGCCACCTAAAATAATATGTTCCCCTTCCTTGGATGGTTTCTTTTCACAAAGATGGCCTCTTTTACTCGTCTCTCAAACCATTGTTCCTCTCTATCAAGGATGTGAACATCTTCATCCCTGAAAGATGAAGTTTTGTTTTGTTTTTTAAATGTCCAGAGGACCAGACTTAGCTTTTTTAGATTAATTAAAATATAATAAAATGTAATTCAACAAAGAAGAAGAACATTTCAACTGTGTGCAATTTAATGATTGTGCTTGCATTTTGTTTTGTGTTTATCATTTTCAGAACATGATCAATCATAGAGAGAGAATCCACTTGGTGTGTTCAAGGACAGGCAGCATCTCCTCATCAAAGACTAACCAAACAACTTGAGTACGGTAATATAGTTGTGAACTGAGTCAACCTTTATTTTGGTATGTGTATGCACACAAATTGTTGTCATTCACATTTGGATGCAAGGCTGTGTGTAGCCTTTTTGGGTGAGATGCTACATGTGTCATACATGTTCTTTGCAGCTCAGTTTTATGTTTTTTTTTTATTAACTTGGACAATTTCATCCTTCATTAATTGAGTTATGTGGGTTTTCATAAGCTGACAAATTTTAAAAGGATTTATGTTAGAGCAACAAGCAAACAGGTGTTTTCTATGCAACTGTAATTGTCAGTTGAATAAATTATAATAAATGAGTTATTCAACATTAAGGAGTACGGTAGTTACATTTATTTTACATTACATTAGATTACATTTAGTTACATTTATAAGTTACATCTGGCCCTTCAAGGTCAGCCATTATGCCGATGTGGCCCTCGGTGAAAATGAGTTTGACACCCCTGATCTACAGGATCGTGTCGCTGATGCAGAGCGCTACAAACGGAGATGGTGCCTTCGGCTCTATGGAGTCCCTGAGAAGGAGAATGAAGATCTGAAAGAGATCATCTTGGCTATATGTAACAAAATTGCGCCTGATCTAGGATCCAAAGCAGCTGCAGGAATCGACGTAGCTCATCGGCTGGGGAGACGAGACAACACTAAGACCAGAGCCATCATCATCATCCTCTTTGCTTATCGCTCAGTAAGAGACATCAACGCGAAGAACAGCGTATATCTACGAGAGGCCAAACTTTGTTTTGGTGAATACCTTTCAAAGGAAGACAAGGATGCCAGAGCTGCTCTGTGGCCGATCATCGATCAAGCACGCAAAGATGGAAAGAGAGCCTACTTTGTGGGACGAAAAGCTTTCGTAGATGGAAAAGAAATTCGACAGGCATCTGGACAGCAGTGTTTTTGATCGAGCAGTAAGCTTTACATATTTCACATAGGTTACATAGTGGCTTCAAGTTTAACCTTAGAGTCCTTTTCAATGGTTGACATTTTACAAAGTTTTTTCTCTTTATTGTTCTTAAAGAGTAGGCATTTTGGAGTTATCATTTATCTGTTAATACAAGGGGTTTGCGGAATAATATAAAAAGAAAAGCTTTATTTTTGTTTGCTAAAGAGGCAAGAGCTGATTTCATTTTTCTTCAGGAATGTCACTCATGTTTGGAAGATGAAACCTTTTGGAAATCCCAATGGGGCAAAGATTTATGGTTATCACATGGTTCAAACAAATCAAGGGGAGTAGCTACATTAAAAGACAACTTCAAAGGTAAAATTTTAGATGTCAAATCTGATAATAAGGGTAATTGGATCTTCATAGTAATTGAATTTCATTCCTACATTTTTCTGTTGGGTAATATTTATGGATATAATTCTGATTCTTTAAATGTGATTTTCTTGAAGGAGTTGGAAGACTATGTTATTTCTATGTACCAAATTCCCAACTGCAAAGGTTATTTTAGGAGGAGATTTTAATTTGATTTGGTCCCCTCAGCTAGACAGATGACCCTCAAGACTTAGAATTGGACAAAATCTTCTTATGGACTTTTCTAACAGACTGAATTTATTGGACATTTGGAGACATCGTCATCTCTCTGGCTGTCAATACACCTGGAGTAACAAAACTCTTTCTGCTCAATCTAGAATTGACTTATGGCTTATATCTGAACATCTGGAGAAACAAGTAACAGAGGTAAAGATTTCTCCTGCAGTTTTAACTGATCATAAAACCATTTCTTTTAAATTAAAGCTACTGTATGTAACTTTTCTAAAAATGTATTTTTAACATATTTCTTCACTCTGTCACTATCTCCTGACAAACTAATGTTAGACAGGTAATCTCTGGAAAAAACTATAGTCCTCTGGCTTCTCCCGGTGGTACTACAAGCATTTCTAAAAACCCACAGTGACCCGCCGTTAACCAGCCAATAAAAACAGAGTTTTGTTCATGAACGAGCTTCTCACGCCCATCCCCCGCCTGTCCCAGCCCGCAGCGCGCATCTGCGCACGTTTTCGTTTAAACAGTAGCTGTGTCAATATGGCGGAGGCTTCCTCTTCTTCGGACCATAGAAGTCCCTCTGGGTGTAAATTCCTCGTCTGAGCCCATCGACAATGTTTCAAAACTCTAGCCGCATAACCAGTGGTGGGCACAGAGCGCTAGAGAGCGCTAAAGCGCTAATCCGCTTACAACGGACCTAAATTATTTGTCAGCGTTTTTGTGGTTTGACTAACTTTTATAATTCATAAGCGGATTTGTGCTATTTTTATTTAAAATGCAGTACCGCTAATAACTAATTATCTATCAGTAAAAACAAATTATTTACAGGCTCTTATGCTGGCTCCGTAACTGCTTGTTTCACCTTTTTCCCCACCGTAAAGAGCAGAGAGGAGGGAGGGTTGGAGGGGGAGCAGAGGGAGAACAGACTCGGATCTACCATGTAGGCAAATGATGCCGTTGCTTGGGGCCCCAAATCAGCAAGGGCCCCGCCCCGGCCAGTCACCTACATCACTAACATTGCTCATGCTTGTTAATGTACATTTAACATAAAAATAATTATAGCTACGATGAAAACAAATCATTAAAAACGCAATACAAAAACCGGTCGATTTCTGTATCCCCTACTAAAAATGGACTATTCCATCTTGACATCTTCCGGGTCAGAGGTGAACTCGGGTGCTAACGTTTATGGCTAGCTGTTTGCGCTCGGTCTCTTCATAAATCCGCAGAGAACCCCGCTGTTTCAAGCCAAATTAACGCGGCCGGAGGATTCTATTGTGTGTTTTGTGTCCACCACTCAACGGTGAGTCGTTTGTTTTATTTATTTGGGTTCCTTTTATGTAGAAATGCGGTTGCGACACGCCCGTGTATTTGAGATTTAAAAGTGGTCTTAGGGATTAAAATATCATTCTCATTTTGTTAATTTTGTGGCCGAATAGAATATATGTACGTAAAGTATTAAATAAATCCTTTGATTTTTGTAATTTCATCCTTTTAGGATCATTTTAGTTACTTTTCATTAAATCTGTTGACTGCCTATAGAATTTTGGAATTGGTTTAATTTATTTTTCGGTTGCGCAACAAAAAAGAAATTACTATTTGTTTTTTGAAACAATATTGAAGTAAATTAAGCTTAATTGACTCTTATATGAATTAAACTTGGATACAACTTGGAAGTGCACTTTAAAACTTGATCTCTAACTTTAATTTTACCTGTACTGTTGATGTGGTCTTTGAATTGAAGTTATAATAATAATAATGTAATAAACTTTATTTGTATAGCACCTTCCTGCAATGCCTTGCATTGACCAAGGTGCTTAACAGATATAGGATAATCTAAAAAAATAAATACAAAGTATGTGCATGTGTAATGAAGAATATAATTTGTACGTGCAGCTGTTAATACATGTAAAGTTTTTTTTTAATGTTTGTTGCTCTTTTTGCCAACTGTGATGTTTCTTCTGTCCAGGACTGTAAATATCCAGGTGGGTCAGGAGGAGTTAATGGGAAGCTGCTGCTGTGACGTAAGAGGTAGGATAAAGGTGTATAACAGTTCATGCACCGCTAGTTGGCAGTCTAGTGCAAATATTGCATAACTTGTTGGCTAGCAATTGTTGAATTTAATTAGCGGTTTAGAATTAGCTTCCCCTAATTTTCATAAGACATTAGTGCTTTTGAAATTGCGGACCTAAATAAATTAATTAGTGCTTTAGAAATAGCGGAACTAATTTTTGGATTAGCGCTGCCCAGCACTGCGCATAACATATAGATAAAATGTTACACACTGCAGCAAAGTACGGTAAGAGCTAAAAAAAAATTCTGTGTCTTATCATTTTGCTGAAATAATCGTCTTCTTACATTACATAAATTAAAAGCTGTAGCTACGTTAGCTTGCTACACATAACTTATTGAAAGGGTTATACATAATTTACGCTACTTTATTACAAATACGCAAAGATTTGAGAAGCAAATAGTTAATTCTTACCAGTGACTGTGCCATTGCAACTCTGTTTACTAGCATGCGCGTTCACAAGACAGGCCATGCTGTGGAGGAGGAGCTAAGGAGGCTGAGTTGCAGGTCAGCCGAGAGCAAGGGGGAGGGACCAGAAAGGTGTCTCTGTTCAAAATTTTTCTAAGTCCAGCGTTTTCCTAGCCTGGTTAAAACCAGACCCTGTCCTTCACTTCGCTTCAGACAAGGGTCTGGACTTTATCCATAGAGAAACGATTCTTGCTGGAGGCGTGGGCTCTGCTGATGGCTGCTCCCCTGTGGTCTGCTGAACTTGACTTCAGCTCCGCCTCCTGCTGAATTTTCTCTCGCTCCGTTGCATAATGTGTTTATATGTTAATAAAACGTTAGCCTGGCCCTCGCCTTCCTGCACAGCTCCGCTCAATTCTCATTTCCCTTCACTGCACAGTCTGGGATTCCTCCCATAGACAACGATTTCTCCGGCCGATTTTTGACCGGACCAATCAGAGAGCAGAAGGCGGAGTTTTGAACGACGTCGACTGACGTCGTCATTCAAAATGGCTGCCGCCACGAAGGAATTTTCAATAAAACAAGGTAAAAAACTATTATTTCTCTGCTGAGAAAAAATATATTTCATAGCTGACGTTATATCAGAAGTGTTCCTGAGCAATCAGAGAGCAGAAGGCGGAGTTTTGAACGATGTCGACTGACGTCGTCATTCAAAATGGCTGCCGCCACGAACGAATTTTCATCAAAACAAGGTAAAAAACTATTATTTCTCTGCTGAGAAAAAATATATTTCATAGCTGACGTTATATCAGAAGTGTTCCTGAGCTTAACAGTTCCTAAATCAATTCACGAAATGGTCAAATCTGCTGGATATTAAATAGTTTCGGTTTGATATTTTCCAAACAGCCTCGGGTGCGCTACGAAAATAAATGATAAAAAATCGAATTTTATCTCAAATGTTTCATCTAGGCCAACAGTCAGTAAATTAAAGACATATAATTACACACTGGTGGCAGAAAAAATATCCACCGAGTGGTTTCTGAGCAATTTATCTGATAGCCTGGACCTCGCCAGGCTAAACTAACAAAACTCTGCCTCCTGTTCTCTGATTGGTCCATTCAAAAATCTCCAGGAGAAATCGTTCTCTATGGGAGGAATGCCAGACCCTAGTCCAAAGCGAAGTGAAGGACAAGGGTCTGGTTTAAACCAGGCTAATAAAACGTCCTAATAAAATAAAATAAAACCATGGAGCGCTGGTCCAACACACCAGAAGACCAGGAAATCTGATGGGACTCGGGCAGCAACGTAAAACCTGACTTTAATTCTCTCGTGACAACCTGAGGCATTTCCTTGTTCATTTCACTCAGCGGAGGGTGAGGAGGAGAAGGAGGAGGGAGGAGGGAGCGATTACTTGACTTTTGGGAGAAAAAAACAAAAGAAAACTCCAGATAAGGGATTAAGAAGGGGAAATTAATAAATTTGTGTCACATATCAAACAGTCCTGCATCGCTTTGCATCGCTTTGAATGAGAACATGCGGCTGCGCGCTGGGACAGGTGGGGGCATTTCCTTATCAGCGGAGGGAGAGAAGGAGGAGGAGGAGGGAGCGAACACTTGACTTTTGGCCAAAAAAACAAAAGAAAACTCCAGATAAGGGATTAAGAAGGGGAGATTAATACATTTGTGTCATTTATACAACAGTCCTGCATCGCTTTGAATGAGAACATGCGGCTGCTCGCTGGCTGCGCTGGGACAGGTGGGGGCGTGGGTTAGGGGCCAAAAACTCCGCCCCTTCTGTTCTCTGATTGGTCCGGTCAAAAATCTACCGGAGAAATCGTTGTCTATGAGAGAAGTCCCAGACTGTGCAGTGAAGGGAAATGAGAATTGAGCGGAGCTGTGCAGGAAGGCGAGGGCCAGGCTAGCGTTTTCCAGAAACTACATACAGCAGCTTTAAAGCTCCACTGACATGTTCTTTTAACTTTTCAAAAAATGGCACAACATATATAAATATTAAGATAGACCTCTGACCGTTTTTGCTAAAATAATGTTCAATGAATGAAATTTCCTCTCAAAATATTTTAAATTTAGCGCCGTTTTTTTAGACCATAAATCCGGATTTTCCGGTCACGTGTCAGCATTACCGATTTGACGTCACGTCCGATACTGAACTCTGCTCAAACCGTACATTGAATGGACAAAAATATAAACGCATCCGTCGAATTTAGCCAATTAAAACTACATTTTAGCGATTTGGCTTCAGTTTGGGGAAAAAAAAGTTATTTTGAGTGATGCACAACGAACGGAAAGGTTTATATTCTCCGTTTTGCTTTTTTTTTTCAAGGGAGGTTTCACATTGAGCACCAGATGGCAGCAGAGCTATCGTGATAACTCTTACAGAAGCAACACGGAGAATATAAACCTTTCCGTTCGTTGTGCATCACTCAAAATAACTTTTTTTTCCCCAAACTGAAGCCAAATCGCTAAAATGTAGTTTTAATTGGCTAAATTCGACGGATGCGTTTATATTTTTGTCCATTCAATGTACGGTTTGAGCAGAGTTCAGTATCGGACGTGACGTCAAATCGGTAATGCTGACACGTGACCGGAAAATCCGGATTTATGGTCTAAAAAAACGGCGCTAAATTTAAAATATTTTGAGAGGAAATTTCATTCATTGAACATTATTTTAGCAAAAACGGTCAGAGGTCTATCTTAATATTTATATATGTTGTGCCATTTTTTGAAAAGTTAAAAGAACATGTCAGTGGAGCTTTAAATCTTTCCAATAAGGAGAGTAGAAGAGTGTATAACCACTGGAAACTTAACAACTCACTACTAAATAACGCAGAACTACGGAAGCGCATTGCATTCAACCATGAAAATATTTTTTTGGAGCTTATGTAGTAAAAACGTGATAATTATGTAGTAAAAACGTGATAATTATGTAGTAAAAACGTGATACTAAGTAGTAATAACGTGATACTATGTAGTAAAAACGTGATACTATGTAGTAAAAACGTGATAATTATGTAGTAAAAACGTGATACTAAGTAGTAAAAACGTGATACTATGTAGTAAAAACGTGATACTATGTAGTAAAAACGTGATAATTATGTAGTAAAAACGTGATACTAAGTAGTAAAAACGTGATACTATGTAGTGAAAACGTGATACTATGTAGTGAAAACGTGATAATTATGTAGTTAAAACGTGATAATTATGTAGTTAAAACGTGATACTATGTAGTGAAAACGTGATACTTATGTAGTTAAAATGCGATACTAATTCAGGAGGAGCGTTTCCTTTAAATAGAGTAGACCTGCAGACTTCCACATATGTCAGATAGGACAATGGTTAAGACCGCTGCCTTTCATGCAGATGACCCAGGTTCGAGTCCAACCTGGTCTGACTGATTTTTTTTTTCTTCTTTGGATTATTTATATAATAATATTTATGCTGAAAATACTTTGCTTATCAGCGTGATTGGGGTGTAATGTGGTTAAGTGACGTCTTAATTTATTAGGCTTCATGCTGTCCGCTGCTAATATTTTAAGACATAACAGACACACCGGTCTTTCCTCATCTCCCACCTTTGTCACAGTGAAGCCAAGCGCTAAATACGCTTTCTTATTATCTTCGTCTGTCTTCGCCTTTCTTTTCATCCCTGTTAAATATTTCTCCATGCTGTATCTTCACTGCACTTTCTAAAACTTCTCATGCGCTGCTGTGGCTTCTTACTCTGTGAAAAAACTATTCTGTGCGCTCAGTCTGACAATAACAGCGCCACTGCCCCTACTGGCGCGGATGTGTAATTACACTTACCATTTCATACAGTTCAATACAGTATTATTAAAATGTAAACACTCAACAACAAACCTATCAAAAGTAATGGCAAAAGACTGAAAATAGTTTATATTTTTACAATAAATGCATGTACAAATAAGCTAACAGGGAGTGCCTGTATGTTGTTGTTTTTTTTATTTAGTTTTACGCAAGTTGAAGCAGTTGAAAGACTTCAGCTTTAGGGCTTAAAATTTGTTTACAGAACTGTTTTTTTGTTTTTTTTTGGATGTGGGGCCCACATCCGATTGGCGGGCAGGAACATCTTGTGAAGGTCTCCCAAGAAGCAGTCTAGGACTGCAACTAACGATTATTTCAATAATCGATTAATCGGCCGATTATTTTTTCGATTCATCGATGAATCGGCAAAAAAAAAAAAAAAAGGAAACAAGTTTTAATTATCACCTCTTTATTCCAAAATTTGACTGACATATCAAATCGCACAAAAAACAGGTTGCTACTTGACTATTCTGTTAGTAAAATATTGAATAATTAAAAAATAAAGTTAGTCAGCTTCAATAAAAAATAAATGTACACAAACATATATACAAATGTATTATTTATACCTGCACAAAATGTAGCTACTTTGTAAAATGTGTTTTTGAGGGACAAGTGTAACCTGGATTAAAGGTGTGGATTGTTTTAACCTGGATGGGGCAGCTGTGGCTGAGTTGTTAGAGCAGTCGTCCTCCAATGCAAGAGTTGGGGCTTGGAATCCACCAGCAGTCACATGCCTAAGTGTCCATGGGCAAGACACTGAACCCCATGTTTGTGCCCCATTGGTGTATGAATGTGAGCTAAAGCTCTGATTAGTCTCTTTAGAATGATTTGTTCTTTGTAATCTAGTAGAGTGCTGTATGAATGGGTAAATGAGGACATGTAGTGCTTTACACTACTACAGTATAAACAATGTAAAGCACTTTGAGTATCAATTAGATAGAAAGGTGCTATATTATATATATGTGGATCATTGTAACCTGCTATATTATATATATGTGGATCATTGTAACCTGGGTTAAAAGTGAAGTCTTCGTCTTCAACCATCGACAGAGGCCTCATGTCAGTGACGTTCATGTAAGGATCTTTCAGTCTCTGCTGCTTGCTGTGGTGGTGTGCATGATGTCTGTCCATCATGAAGGCTGTCACTGTTGTTTTCTGGAATGAGAGAGAGTTTATATGTATTATATCATAATTTACAGTAACTCAAGAAATGCCTTGTTTCACTTGGTTAAACACACAAGCACACACACACACACACACACACACACACACACACACACAAATATAAAATACTAATTACACACACTTGAGTAGATGAATAAATTACTGTAATTCCTGTTTAAATGCAATTCATCCTTCCATACAATGCAGTGACTTCAGACTTTGCCAGCAAATTAAAAGTTGAAGCTAAATCATTAAATTATCACCATCTTTGTGTTAGATTTATTTATAAAACACATTTAAACACTGCTTGTATCGTTACATTAAAAATAAAAACACACACATTCTCTGTCACAGCTAAGAAACAAGCAGCTTCAGCTGCCAGAGACACTGGCATCACGTTTTCTCTCTTTGAAACAGAACAAATATGTTTTGACTTGTACCTGCTGATCTTCCTTCATTCACACGGTGGTGAAGCCCGTCATGTTTACATTTCATCTGCGTGGTTATCTCGTGTCGCGTCGTCACTTTTTAAAGCTTTTTTATCTTTGTGAAGCGTCAGGTGCTCCCACACGTTGTATGACTTATTTACAGTTTTCTCTGCGTCGCGTCGGTCATTGTAAAATAGACTTTGAAAACAGTCTCTGCTGTTTCCTCCTCCCTCCTCGCTCTGTTCAGAAGCCACACACACGCGCAGGCGCAGCACGCTGACGCTGCAGTTTTTTTTTTTTTTTCAAACTTTATTCAGCCAGGCTCAGCCAGCTTTGACAAAAGCTTTACCGGTGAACAAAACAGCTCCGCGGCGCCGTGAAAGATGCATAATCGCGCGACACAACGAATCGATGATGAAATTCGTTGCCAACACTTTTAAAAATCGATTTTTATCGATTTTATCGATTCGTTGTTTCAGCCCTAAAGCAGTCTACACTTGTAAACATGTAGGTCAACTAAGGGTAATCATTGCTGTGAATAATCACGAAGTTGCTGCTGATCTGTTCATGTTGCTGTGTTCGTTCGTGCACACCTGCTAGCTCATACAAACTCATGATTGTACTGCTATTCGTGTGATGTTTCTGTGCTGTTAGTGCCTATTGTATTTTAAGGAAATTTTAACTTAGTTCATATCTTATATGTTACCGTTTTTCTATTACATTTTATTGTTTTATGTAATTGGGACCCTGTGTACATAATCTCGCTGCACTGCACACATCCCATTGCGAACAACAATAAAGAATCTCTGTGTGTGACATTACACGAAATAGTCCAATTACAGTTACTAACACCTCAGAGCAACAACATAACAGGTCAAAGTTAAAGAAATACACCAAACTGTTGACAAATCTCTGAACTTACATCATTAAGGCCTTGTAAGTGTTCTGTAGCATTCACATGGGGCTTCTCCATGCCGTTCGTGTGTAATGGTACAGTCACACCGAGCAGCGTTTTGAACCTCAAAGAAGTTCCTCACGCACGCAAGTGGACGCGCTGCCCAGTGTTGTCCAAACTGTAGTGTTGCGGCGGCTTCGTTGCTGTGGCGACGGGGTGTGGGAGGAGCTTACCGGTATACAGAGTGCACTCCGCCAGGCGAGGAGCCTTTTATTTCCGTCTCTGTCGAGCAGACTTGACTGGTCGTGAAGGAATTGTCGCGAACACACAGCTACAATGAGTTTCTCTTCCATAGTCCACGAGCTCGCGAGTCTTTTCTTTTTTTTTCCGACAAACAATACGTCACATAGTGCGCGCGCACCCTCGTTTCCGCGTCACATAGGGACTCTCCCACTGCCCCCTCTCTTCTGCCCCCCGACTCTCCCTGATTGGTTGACACACCAACCAATCAGGTGGAGTTGAGCGGCGTTTGAAAGTTTGAACCGCGAAATCTTCAACATGTTGAATGCTCGGTTTGGAGGTGGAAGCCGGTTCACGTGCACGAAAAAACGCTACTCAGCACGCTCAACACGCACGCGACCTGACGCCAGACGCCAGGAGGTGCCTGTAAGTGCGTCCACCATTGACTTTACATGGAGGCTGGAAGCTTTGGAGGTAAAAACGCTGCTCGGTGTGAGCACACCAGTAGAGTTGTGCTTTTGTTCACGCCTCCACCTGCAACAACCTAAAGCAAATTAAACCTCTAGCCAACAACATACACCAAGCAACAACAAAGAATAAACATGTAGATGTATTTATCTATTCCACCCATTCCATCCAAAACCAAAGGCCTAAAAAAATGAAAATGAAAAGAAAAATAAAACCGCTTGTCAGGAGTGAAATGCAGCATTTCCATATAAGGTATGCACTTCTCATCTCTGCAGGGGATTGGCTCTGCTTGAACCACCTGTGTGACATCACACATGAGCAGACATGTCACACATGAGCGTTTGCACAAATAAGAAAATTAAGGTGTAATCCACCAGTTCAACCCATAGAACTACCGTAAACACATTTTTAGACCAAATATTGCCAAATATTGCCAATTTACACAGATATGCACAATTATGTGAGAATAAACACAGCCATAGTGCTAGATAACATTTTAAACACATTCCAGGGAGTTTATCAGCTAAAAAAAAGTTAATTTTGGGTTTAGTCGCACTTTAAATCAATCAAAGGGCTGTATATTGAATTGGAAATGAAAATTTTGTCAAGACAGCTAATCTAAGAGACATTTCCAGGCTTTTTCTTGTTGAAGCATAGTCAGCACGCTTGTTGAAAATATGCTTCCCCAATACCATGTAGAAATATATGACATACTTTCACTAAAAGTCAAAAAGTCAAAGTCAAAGTCAACTTTATTGTCAGAACTGCAATATGTACAGGACATACACAGGACCGAAATTGCGTTTCTCTCAGTCCCTCGGTGCAACAGTAACCATCTAAACACTAAACACTAAAACATTTAATAAACATAAGCATAAAATAGTAAAAGTGTAACACTGTCCTGAGTTTTTCATAATAGTATAAAAGTATGAAAATTTACACCAACACTGAAACACCAAACACCCAATGAACATAAGCATAAAATGAAATAATAAAAGTGTAATACTGTCCTGAGTTTTTACATAGTAGTATAAAAAGTATAAAAAGTATATCTATAAAATAAACTGAAGGTTCTAGCATTGACATTTGCAAAGAGTGGCACAGCAGCATATAAGTTAATGTACACAGTATATGTATGAGGTAGTTGATGTTGGTATAGAGGCAAAGTGGCATATGCAGTGAGGCACATAAGGCACATTTGGCATCCTTAGATAAGGCTAGTCAGAGAATGCTATATATGTATCTGCAGTAGTATAGATAAAAGTAGTGTAAATGTAAACAGTAGTAATAAATGTAAACAGTGAATGTAAACAGTAGTATGACTATAGGCAGTAATGTAATACAAACATTAGTGCAAATATGAGAAGTAGTGCAAACTGAATGAGTACATGACCGAGAGTTTAGTGAATAACCCGTTTGATGACACAGGGTCCAGTGTTAAAAACTTTGTGTTGAGTGGTAATGTGTGAGAAAGTTTTTTGTGTTAAGGCAGTTCAAATGGGAGGGGAGGCAGACCAAGCAGAGTGTTTAGCATCCTGACTGCCTGATGAACAGATCCGTCTCTCAGTCTGCTGGTTCGAGCCTGGAGACTCCTCAGTCTCCTCCCTGATGGCAGCAGTCTAAAGCGTTAAACTCTTGTGCAACATATTTCCTAGCTTAAAATATGCTACAAATGTTATGTTTGCCTTTTTTTTTGGTAAGGTTTAGTCTAGTTCTGGAAACACAAAAACTTAACAGAAAAAAAATTGGCCTATCTTAATCCAAAAGTTTTACATGTATTTGATGTTTAATTTAGATCTTCATTAATGAAAGGCAGGTTTTCATCAGCTTGTTCATTTTAAATGTTTTAATTAGGGATGTTGGGGGGCCTAAATGGAGATGGTTCATGGTCTACTTTTGGCCCTGGGGCCATATATTGCCCATGTAATTGTAATAATAATAATAATAATAAGTGCTATGTGTGGTCATCATTGTATGTTCCCAAACAATGGTGCAATTAGTTCTCTGCAGCTAACCCATCACATCTGAGATACACCCAGGTGGAGAAGTGGGCAGCTATATACTGTATCTTCCAGCCTATATATTGCACCTTTTTGCCTAATTTACATAGTCTGCAACTTATACTGTATGCCCAATCGACTTATTTATGATTTTTTTCCCCACATATATAAACCAATTTTTGGCTGCGATATGACTGATTTCATTCATTCTGAAATTGAAAACATTAAACACTACCATTTTCAGCTGCTAGATGGCGTTCATAGTATGGCATGCCATTGTATCATGTAATAGGTAAAAGTGGCTATTAATGACACAATCGGCTTGCCAAAGACTGCTACCTTCGTCCAGCTCGCCTGGAGCAACCGTCAAATCAGCTTCATTTCATTGCACCGCCCCGGCGAAATACAGCTGATTTGACCGTTGAAGTGCATTTATTAAGTGAAAGTTCAACTGAGACACACATTTACTATAATGTTGATCTAACAAATTATTATTTTAGGTTCTTATCTTGTTAAATTTAGAAGAAATGTGCAGCGTTCCTCCTTCCTGATTTCCTCCCTCTGCGCGCTCCCGGAGCACCGAGGCAGTGAATACTTTTGAAATGCAGCAGATTTGACCATGAAAGTGCATTTATTAAGTAAAAGTTCAACTGAGACCACCTTAACTATAAAGTTGAGCAAACATAAATGTTTTTAAGTGTCAATCTTGTTAAATTCTTGTTAAAGTCCTCCCGTCCATGCTCCCGCAGCCGCCATTTGGCAGACAATCAATTTTTGGCACAACACAGGCCCACATTTCTGGGTTGTCAGCAGTGCTGCATAACAAACACAACACGTCAGGTGTGACTTACATGGCAAATTGAATTATTTATGGATTTTTCCAAATTATTAGACATTTTTGGACTGATACGACTTATAGGCCAGAAAATACGGTATGTGCCCGAGGAGCAATTAGGATAGGTGCTTGCTCATAGACACCATATGTGGGAACGGCTGGGTCGACCTGGGACTTTTGGGTCCCGAGTCGGCTGCCCTACATTTACCACATCTTGGCCCTGTGATGCAGAATGATTGTTGTGCATAAACACCCTCGCAGGCTGAGGGTATAACACTTAGAAAATAAACACATAAGCTGACAAGACCCCATGACTAAGACAAAGATGGAGTGTGAGCTGTTTGGTTGCAACCCTAAGCACAAGGTTATGCTCAATATGATGTTGCCAGATCTCACTCAATTTGTTAACTCTCCAAGCATGTGTTAGAAACCATTCTCATCTACGGTGATGTCAAATTTTAACTCAATATGTGTGAAAATGACAATGTTATAGACATTTTTGTGTTGGCCATTGAGTAGTTGTGTTAATAGTATATCATGGTGTTGTCTGTGCTCCATGTGGCAATAATGAATCCAGTGGTAATGACTGAAGCCTAACCAACCTGTTTCCTTGTTTCTTTTCCTCCCACCCCTCAGTGGGAATCCCACTTATTAAGTGGTGTGGTGCAGAAGGAGACTATAACGTGATGGTGATGGAGCTGCTGGGCCCCAGTCTGGAGGACTTGTTCAACTTCTGCTCCCGCAAGTTCAGTTTGAAAACAGTCCTGCTGCTGGCCGATCAGATGGTAAAACTATAAACACTTCACAATAACAGTAGTTTCACTTGTTTTGTTTTTTCAAAGTTTTAAAGAACCTGAATCTGTAAAAGCTTCAGCAATCTTGAGCTGTAACTTTAAAAACAGTCTTTTAGTTTCACAAAGACTTGATTTGTATTCATGAAGTTTGGTTGTGAAATTGAAGTCCATTGGCCAGGTTTTAATGTTTTAATGTTGTTTAAATGCAACCTCAAGTGTACAAGGACCCCACTCAACCAGCACATTCAGTACACTTTTTGTCCTGCTCCCCTCAGGCAGAAGGTTGCAGAGCATTAAGGCCGAGATATAGCTCTGCGTTCGGCCGTACGCCGCTCTACGCTGTACGTACGCAGAGGCACAAGCGTACCCCCGCAGGGAGCGTACGTGCCAAGCTCAAATTTTACGACCGCGTACGCGAGCGTGTTGTCTCACAATAAACTGCCCGGTGCCGGACTGTTTTGTATTTGACACAAATATATTAAATTCCCCTTCTTCATCCCTGATCTGGCCTTTTCTTTTGGTTTTTTTTGCCAAAAGTCAAGTGATCGCTTCCTCCTCCGCTGACTCCATGACTGACATGATGAGGAAATGAATGAATTTGTCACGAGCGAACTAAACTCATGTCCAACGTGGCTGCGCGAGGTTCTAAATATTTCCTGGTGTTCTGGTGTGCTGGACCAGCGCTCCCTGTTTTTATTTTATTTTTTAGAACTTTTTATTAACATATAAACACAGAACACCTCTGCGGCAGAAGCTGTGTGAAGTGCCTTTTTTTCCCCCCACCCTACTTGTCAATCAATTGAGTAGGCGTGTCAGCAAATGACCAATCAGCGACCTCAATTTGTCCCGTAGGTAAACGCTCCACCCTGCTGTTGCTCAAATTACGACAAGAATTTGGAGCGAAAACGCGAGAATTAACGCGAGAACGAACGCAGAGCTTTGCTAGTGAACGCGCGCGCACAGAACGCGCGCACAGAGCGGCGTACAGGCCGTACGCAGAGCTATATCTCGGCCTTAAGTGTAGAACCACTAGACTGAGGAACAGCTTCTACCCTGAGGCTGCTAGACTTGTAAAGCCCTAACCAGGATAATCACTGTAATGCCACTTTAACTTGTGATATGTGACTTATCTGTGCTGCTGATTATCTTATGCTGCTGATTATCTCATGCTGCTGTATTCATTCATACCTATCTGCTCACCACAGTCATGTTCATGCTGCTGTTGTTACGCCATATTGTTTTACATTATTAGTTTTTAGCATGTATCTTAGATTCTTTTTTATACTTTATATTTTGCTATTTTTGGGTGTAAATGGGATCCTATGTACACAATTTTCTTCCATCTCATGTACCACATGAGATGGTAGTGACAATAAAGTTGACTTGAACTTGAACTTGAACAAAAACATTGGACAGATCCCACCGTGTCATTAGTTATGAAACATAAACAATGACGAAATGGAATATCAGTGTGTGAAAAACTAAGTCTATGATCCAGCAGATTGTAGATCCTCCTTTAGCAGCAGAGGGTTGAAGTGGACATTTTGTCTGACTTTATCAGTTTCTCACATGGTTGTGGAAGAAATTTGGCCCACTCTTCTTTACATTGTTGCTTCAGTTCATTAAATTGTGCAGACTTTTATTTCCACTGGTTTTCTTACCAGAAACAGGTGAAATTGTATATGGACTGTATAGCACCTTTTTTCTAATAAAGATACTCAAAGCTCTTTACAACACAATCTGTGCCCTCATTTACCTCCACCAGCACATTCATACATCACTCTACTAGATCTCTACAAAGTTGAATTAACAAATCATTCTACTAATCAGTGCTTTTAGATCACATTCATACACCGATGGGACACACATCAGAGGCAATGAGGAGTTCAGTGTCTTGCCCAGGGACACTTCATCATGTGACTGCATAGTGGTGGAATCGAACCCCCAACTCTCCCATTGGAGGATGACTGCTCTAACCACTCAGCCACAGCTGGCCCTAATGCCCCACTCTGGACTGGGGGGTATTGGTGGGGAGACTTTGTCTCAGGTGGAGGTCAAGTGTGATGATGAAGCGGGAGATGGGCGGATTGGGGCCTCATCCTCAGTAATGAGTTGCATTCCGTCTGTCAGTCGTGGTGAAGAAAGAGTTGAGTCGAAAGGCAAAGCTCTCAATTTGCTGGTCCATCCAAGTTTTCGACCCTCACTATGCTCAAGAGGCTTGGATCATGACTGAAAGAACGAGATCCTGGGTACGAGCGTCAAAATGGGCTTCCTTCGCAGGGTGGTCCAGCTCAGCTTTAGGAGCTCTGTCATCCAGAGGGAGCTCAGCGTAGAGCCGCTGCTCCTCCACAACGAAAGGAGTTGGTTGAGGTGATTCGGTCATCTGATTAGAATGCCTCCTGGACTTTACAGTTTTTCTGGACAAGTCCCACTGGTAGGAGATCCCGGAGAAGACCCAGAAGTCACTGGAGGGATGGTGTGTATTCTCTGGCCTGGGGATGCCTCAGGATCCCCCATAACGAGCTGGAAAAATGTTGCTGGGGAGAAGGATGTCAGGGTTTCTGTCCTGGATCTGTCACCTCCACAACCCAACTACCAATCTCCTAAGGTTCCACCACAGCATTTTAATCAGGTTCAGGTATGGACTTTGAGTGGATCATTTCAGCACCTTGATTATTTTCTTTGTCAGATGTTTGGTTGTAGATTCCGCTGTTTGGAATCGTGTCATGATCCAGTTTGAGCCAAGATTTAGCTGTCAGACAGACGACCTCACATCAGTCTTTAGAATTCTTTGGCTTGCAGAGGAGTTCACTGTTGACGACTGCAAATCATCCCCCCCCCCCCTTTCCCCACCACCACCATGGTCATGCTTGGCAAATGTTATGAAGTGTTTGTGTTGATACTTTACACTGTGTTTGGTTTCCCCCAAATGTATTGCTGTGCATTATGGGAAAACATCTCCACAGGGACTCTACTGCCTGAAGGTCATTGTTCCTGAAGTATTGTGGTTCATTCATGTTGCCAGGTTATTTTTTTAGAGAGAACTGAGGCTTTTTTCCTGGCTAATACCTCCAAAAGCTATACATGTCTATCCATTTTCTAACTATCCTGTCACGATCTTTAACTTTTATCGAGCTGACTAAACTTGTACTCATCACTTATCACCAAACCACTGTTCCTTTTCTCTGTTCCCCACAGATCAGTAGGATTGAGTTCATCCATTCTAAGAACTTCATCCACAGAGATGTGAAGCCTGATAACTTCCTGATGGGGCTCGGGAAGAAAGGCAACCTGGTCTACATCATTGACTTTGGCCTGGCCAAGAAATACCGTGATGCCCGAACGCATCAGCACATCCCCTACAGAGAAAATAAGAACCTCACTGGTACTGCACGCTATGCCTCAATCAACACCCACCTGGGTATCGGTAAGATGACCAAAGCACACACACATATACCTAGGTATGCCCTCAAGTGTTTCCTGCCCTTCACTTTCTGATTTTCTCCACAGAGCAGTCAAGAAGAGACGATCTGGAGTCTTTGGGTTATGTTCTCATGTACTTCAACTTGGGTTCTCTGCCATGGCAGGGCCTCAAAGCTGCAACCAAGAGGCAGAAGTATGAGCGTATCAGTGAAAAGAAAATGTCCACCCCCATCGAGGTGCTCTGCAAAGGATACCCTTGTGCGTGAAATTTTGATGGAAGTGTTTTGAATTATAACTGCAGGCATCAATAATAGAAGCACAATTTGTATATTTTACCAATGACTTTGCTTCTTTTCTCAGCTGAGTTTTCCCTTTACTTGAACTTGTGCCGCTCTCTGCGATTCGACGACAAGCCCGACTACTCCTATTTGAGGCTGCTCTTCAGGAACCTTTTCCACAGACAGGGCTTCTCCTATGACTACGTCTTCGACTGGAACATGCTGAAGTTTGTGAGTTTTGTGGTTTCATGGCTACAGCTGGAGCTGAACATTTCATAGTTCCAGTCCCCACACGGTCAGGTTTTTAACATGGCATTTCCACTGTTTTTTTAATGTGTTATATTATGGGAAAAATAAGTTTTCAACGCTTTCAGTGGATTGCTGTCTTGAATCTGCATGGGGTCAAAGGTCAGACAGGCTTAATGTTCTGCATAGAATATTTTTTTCATTTCATTTACCCTTTATTTATACAGGTAGTCTCATTGAGCCACGAGAACTCATTTTCAAGAGAGACCTGTTTTTAGGGAGCAGATGGTGCGGGTTAAGGGCCTTGCTCAAGGGCCCATAGTGGGGCTAACGAGGGTGGAGGCAGGTGTGGATGTTAATGTCTTTTAATTAAAAAAATTAACTGCCCAGATGACCAATGTTGGATTACAGCAGTCCCTTGCTACTTTGTGGTTCTTTTATTGTGGACTTACTCTATCGCAATTTTTCAAAATAAGATTGGACATGACACACAATTGGCTGATTGATGGATGAGCCGCACGATCGGCATGACATTTTTATTTAAAATAATTTAGTACCTGCTGCACATTTGTGCAGCCCAGAGCTGCAGAAAAAGCTTCCTGTGTAGCCCACACTGCAGGATAAACTTCCTGCTGCAGCTGATCAGCTGTTCACCATGCAGAGTGGAGAAGTGGGCGTGGCCAAGAGCACTTGCAGGTGGCTGAGAGCAGTGGAGGCAGGGAGCTGAAATCATGACGTTCTATGCTCTTTTAGAGCGTTTAGAGATTAGAAACAGTATTTAGAATATTGCAGGAGTGTGGGAAGGGTTTAAAACACCTTAATATATTTCTATATAAATAATAAAATAAACTACTACTTACTACTTGTACTACTTCATGGTTTTTCACTTATCACGGGTCTTCAGGGTACGGATCCTGCTGTAAACAAGGGACTACTGTAATGGTATATTGCATTATATCATTATATATTTTGTAAAAAGCTAAAAAATAAATAAACAAGCCAACGTGAAGATGCTGCCTCTGAAGAACCTAATCCACCCCAGAATAGCTCATGAATAAACCCCTTAGAAGCAGTAAACCTAAGTAATTGTTTTCTGTACATCTCTCCAATCATTGAAGTGATTCTTTAGTAAAGTCTTCTTTTGACGTTACCTCGTTAATGTTTATTGGCATTCATTGATGAAAAGCTTTCTCAGAGTCCTGCTGCAGCAGTTCAGGCTGAGGTCTAAATTAGAGGTATTTCAACTCTTTAGGTCACTTCAGAGTGACCTTCTCTTGTAGATACAGTATACTGCTAATCATGGTGCCATTGTCCTGTTGCGTGACCTGATTTGGGCCAAGCTTCAGCTGTCAGACAGATGGCCTCGCATTTGACTCTAGAAAACACGAGATCTTGTCCACAGTGGCTGTGCAATGAAGATGTGAACAAAGTACAGTATACCGGAAGTATACTGGAGTCTTTCCTATGCAGATTGAGCCAGTGACTTCAGTGGTGTAGCCACTGCAACAATCTTTTGAGATGAAGAGAGCAAAGTTAGGCAACGCTCTCAATTTACCTGTCAGTCTACATCCCTAACCCTCACCTATAGTCATGAGATAATCACCAAAAATTAAAATAGACTGCAAATACAAGCAGCTGCAATGAGGTTCCTCCATGAAGTAGATGGACTGACGTTAAGGACAGGGAGATACAATCATTTATTGATTATTGGGGACTTTAATATCCATGTGTGTTGTCAGGAGAAGGACTTTCTAGATTTATTGGACTCTTTTAATTTATCTCAGCATGTAAATGGTCCCACCCAAGAACACAGTCACACGCTCGTTTTAACATGTGATGTCTCTGTTTGTAATTTGGAAATCAGCGACAGTGTTTTTTCAGATCACATACCTGTATTGTTTAACTTCACCCCCCCACCCCCACCCCCTGTCCTACTGCTAAGCTGTGCGCTCCTGCACGTACCACTCGTGCCATTAATCGTTTCACTGCTGCTCATTTTACTGAAGCTTTTAACTCTGAGAGGATCGAACATCTCTGGTGTCTCTTACCACCAAGGAGCTAACCTCTCAGTTCAACTCTGTCTGTTTAAATGTTCTGGACCATGTTGGTCCCGTTAAAATAAAATAAAAAAATCTTAGATCAGAGCCTTGGCTGAATGACGTCACTCAAGCCGTTAGACAGCAGTGTCGGAGAGCAGAACGCAGGTGGAGGAAAGACAGGCTGCAGGTTTCTTTTCAAATGTTATGGGAGAGTTGGCGTCGCTATCAGAAGGAAGTGAAAGCTGCTAAATCTAAATTATTTTCTGATATAATTGTCTCCAACTCCCACAACCCCAAGGTCTGTTTTCCACCCTGAATGCAGTTCTGCATCTCAGTGAGTACTCTTTTCTTATTTCAGGGGGCCAGCAGGACAGCAGATGACGGTGAGAGAGAAAGAAGAGACGGGAAAGAAGGTGAGGAGCGTGCAGTGGCAGGTCAAAAAGGAGCTGGAGGTCGAGCTTTGCCTCATGCTCCAAACACCCCTGCAGCCAACAGAGTCAGGAATGAGCCAGAGACGACTCCTTCCAATCCAGCAACACGTGGAGCCCAGCCGTCAGGTGAGGAGGCTCTCTGAACATTACAGTCAGAGTCAAACCTGTTCTTGGAGATGTCACGTCCTGTCATGTGTGCAGGAAACCATTCTCCTCAGGTGGGGAGAGCAGAACGAGCAGAGCGAGAGCGCAAGGTGGCCATGAGGCTTCACCGCGGAGCCCCTGCCATCGTCTCATCTTCTGACCACAACGCACGTCTCGACCAAGCCCCCATAAACGCATCGCAGGTAGAAGAAACTTCCTGTTGCCTCAGTGGTTTCTCATTTTACAGTATCACAGAACAGGGTTCTCTCAAGAGCTTCTCCGTCCATCTTTCCTTTGACTCTGACCAGTTTCCCAGTCTTGTGATTAAAAACAGCACAGATGCTGCCACCACCATGCTTCACTGTGGGAAGGTGTTCTCCTTATGATAGGAGGTGGTAGGTTTGACCTAGACATGTGCTGGTGAATAAATAAGTTTCCACTGGTCTCTGTTTTGGCTGAAGAAGTTAAGAAAATGTTAAACAACATTTTCTTCCTTGCAACAAACCTTTACTCTGACATTGTATGAGAATGAAAGAAAACACTGCAGTTTCATCAGGGGTGCCCAATACGTCAATCGCGATCTACCAGGGTGATCACAAACACATTATGGGTACGGTAGATTGCATGGCATTAAAAAATAGATGCAAACCATCCTCGCTATGAAATTTGTCACTTGATTGACAGACAGGGCAGCCAGTCTGAGGCCCCGTTTACAAATGCTCCACAAGTGTGAAGTGGCATATGTGCGCTACTGTACAGGCGTCTGCAGTCCAAAGTTTTCCTGCTCTAACAACAGTTGTAATAAATAACAACAGTTGTAATAAATGTCAGAGTATTTTGTGCTGCTCACCATTTTTCAGCTTGTAGGAGCAAAATCCAGTTCCAAAGAGACGTTAGTGTGTTCACCAGTTCGGACATAACTGTCTTGCACACGTTGCTTGCACAATGAATGCAGCTGAGCCCTGCATCAGGGTTGCCAGATCAATTTAAAATGTCTTATTTAGGCCTGTCGCGATAAACAATAAATCAATTAATCGCATGATAAATGAAAATTATCAACCTCATTTATATTTATCGACTTTATCGTTTCTTTGTGTCTCTCTCTTCCACTGAAGACACTGGATGACAAAAGGCTCAACTCCAGTGCTCTTTACTGACCCCTCCCTTTCTCTCTTTTTTTTTTTCAGTTTCTTTAAAATCTGTTTTAACCATCCAAAATTGCGTTTTTGGATCGCTAAAAGCAGCTAAGCTGAGAAGCTAAGCTACGAGCTAAACTAACAGGCCGACCTCAGGAAAAAAACTCTGTCTTGTCGAAGTTCCAAAAGTCAAGGTTGAAACCTGTGTCTTCATGTAAAATGTTGTTTTTCTCTGCAAAAAAGAAGCTGAGAACTTGTTTACTGATTATATGAAAAGCTTTGTGTGGCTAATGCTAAAGAGCTCAAACCACACCGTGCGTCCGCCATTTTGAGAACTCAAAAAAGGAAAGACAGCCCATGTCACGTCAAGGGGCCTCCCTCTAATTTTTCTTAAAGAGACACGCTGCTCACTCCCTCATGGTGCATTCAGACCTAACAGCGTTTCAACGGCAGGAGCGTCCAGTTTAAATGTAAAGTCAATGGGGGACGCGTTTCCAGCCGCGTCTTGGCGTCGGGCGTCACGTCGCGTGCGTGTTGAGCATGCTGGAAAGCGTTTTCCGTGCACGTGAACCGGCTTCAGCCTCCAAACCACGCATTCACCATGCTGAAGATTTCGCCGTTCAAACTTTCAAACGCCGCTCAACTCTACCTGATTGGTTGGTGTGTCAACCAATCAGGGAGAGTCGGGGGGAGAAGAGAGGGGGTCAGGGGGAGAGTCCCTATGTGACGACGCGGAAACCAGTGACGCGGAAACGATTGCGCAACTATGTGACGTATTGTTTGTGGGACACAGAAAAAACCCGCGGAGTCATGGACTATGGAAGAGAAACTCATTGTAGCTGTGTGTTCGCGACAAGTCCTTCACGACCAGTCAAGTCTGCTCCACAGGGACAGAGATAAAAAAGCTCCTCGCCTGGCGGAGTGCTGACTCGGTATACCGGTAAGCTCCTCCCACACACCCAGCAGCAGTTTCTGGCGTTCAGGTCTAGACACAAAGTGCGTCCACTTGCGTGCATGACGAGCTTTTTGGAAGTTGAAACGCTGTTTGGTCTGAATGCACCATCACTATCCATCCTTTGGTTCAAACAGTCTTATAAGGTGGTCAAAAAAGGTACTACATTCAAAATAAATTAACCAATGTTTCTTCTTTACTTTACTAATTACTAATTACTGTATCGTCAAATTTCAAACAAAATTATTGTTTATCGCAATAATTTCTGAGACAATTAATCGCCCAGCAAAATTTGTTATTGTGACAGGCCTAGTCTAATTTACCCCCTCCTTTTCTGTGAACATGTTCAACAAACACAACACACACCTCATCTTAGAATATCTTTACTCGACACATATGACAGTTTAGGTCAAAATACTATTATTTTAAAGTCACTGTACCATAGTTCGTAATTTCTTATCTGGCAACCCAACTGACATGGAAACTGCAGCATTTTTTGTGTAAACCCGATAATTTCTTTGATTTTTACTGCCAATAAACATTGAAAAAACACTGTTTCCAAATGTTGTTCTCAAGTAAACGGGGCCTTGTAGTAGGTAGATCACTTTGTCTTGGTCATTTTAAAAGTAGCTGCATGATGAAAAAGTCTGGACACCCCTGAGCTAATTTATGGGTCTTATTTTCTCTCAACACACAGGTCAAAGTGCCATTTGAACATCTGGCAAAATGAGTTTCCTTTCAGTGGCCTGCAGGTGAGTGGCAGGTATGGATGGACATGCATACACAAATACACACACACACACATCAGTTTGAAAAGTTCCCGATTTGTTCACATCACAACAAACAGACCAACTTACCCATACCATTTTATATTTAGAGCACTTAAAACGGCAACAAGGCAAACCAGAGTGCTGTACAAACAGACAAAAAACAGGCAACACATAAGCAACATACTAAATGATGTAAAATCAGAATATAGTCATAAAACTTGCATGACGTCAAGCTGAAATTATTCAACAGAAGTTCAAATGAGAGAAATCCAAATCACACAAATAATCAGAAAAGAGAAACGAGTACATCGTCTGTTTGAGATACTGTGGTTGCAGTGGATGATTCTTGTATTTTATTTACAGTAACTCAAAGAGCTGCTCCCAATTTTTTAAGTATTTTTTTCAGTAACCCATGTCACGTTGCCAGTTCCCAGTTCCCAGTTTTTAATCTGGTCACATTTTAAAGCCATTCAACCTTTATTTATACAGGTTGGTCTCACTGAGTCATGAGGACTCATTTAAGTAATTAAATAAGTACGGTAAGTAAGTAATCTTTATTTATATAGCACCTTTCAACGAAAATGGCATCACAAAGTGCTTCACAAGCATGACATGACATTACATGAGACCTGAATGAGGTGCAGGCAACAATAAACAGCCATAAAATGAAAAGTAAATAAAAATAGTGATATAAAACAAAATAAAATCAAGCTACATTATGAAATGAGGTAAAATACTAAAAACAGGAACATCTGAGTTGATTTTTTTGCATTGAACTTAACGATTGTTTAAAATCCCCTAGAGAGGCCAAAGTGGACAGCTTCAGGTATTTTACAATATACAGAAAGAGATTAATTTAAATTTAAATTATTCCAGAAAACAATAAAATAATACATAAAGAGTAAAAAATAAAAAAATACATAAAAAGTAATAACCAGATGGTTTAGTATTTTTCTTTAATTTTATTATTGTTGTTTCTTTTTTTCTTATTCTCATATTTTAATATCCAGGTTAGCCCAATAAAAATTAAACTCCTCCATGAAATACATCAGTTTGCTGTTTAACCTGATGTGAATTGTGATGTTTTTACTAACCTTTCTGATGTGAGACTTTATCATTTAAAACGTTGGTTACGTATTGTAACCCTAGATTCTATGAGTATAAGCGTAGCCCTTTAAAACGCTAGTGTTATGGCGCGAAGCGAGGGATAAACCCATATAGCGTAGCGTTTTAAAGGGGCTACGCTTATACGGAATAGAACTTGCATCTCTGCTGGTTTAAAGAGGTACTTTGGATCTTTTGGGGTTATGTGGAAAAGTGATGAACAATGAATATCTTACCTGTTGTGGATAGTGCTTTGAATGCCCTCAGTCTGAAATAACGCGGTTTAATTCTGACAGGACTAAAGAACTAACGGCTAATCTGAATGCAAGACCAAAATGAATTTCGGTTGACTTAAGAAAATCTACAATCACCAAAATGTCATTGTGGCTCATGCAAACACTTCTTTATTCTACTGTCAGTTTCACAGTACACAGTTATTTGTGTGGAGTTTATCTGATCGAATAAGCACCTCAGGTGCAGCCTGGGGCACTTCCAGCAAGAATAGCAAAGTTCCACTGGTATAATTAACAAAACTGACTGCAGTCTTAGAAAGTTTTCTGATTGATATTTGTTAAGATTGCAACAATTTACTTTGGTCTCGGCTGCGTTAAAACTAGCCATTAGCTCATCAGTCCTGTCAGAATTAAACTGTTTCTTTAAATTGAGACCACTCAAAGAGCTGTGCAGCTTATAAGATATAGCCCCTTACTTTTCCACAAACCTCTCTTCAGTTAGGCCTGTCACAATAAACAATAAATCAATTAATTAATCGCATGATAAATGAAAATGATCAACCTCATTTTCATTTATTGGCTTTGTTTCTTCGTGTGTCTCTTTCTTTCTAAGACACTGGATGACAAGAAGCTCAACTCCGGTGTTCTTCACTGACCCTTCTCTTTCTCTTTTCTCTTTAGAATCTGTTTTAACCGTCCAAAATGGCATTTTTGGACGGTTAAAAGCAGCTAAGCTAAGAGCTAAGCTAACAGGCCGACATCTGGACAAAACCTCCGTCTTGTCAAAGCTCTAAAATTCACAGTTGAAACCTGTGCCTTCGTCTAAAAGTTGTTTTTCTCTACGAAAATAAGCTGAGAACTTGTTTACTGTTTTTTTTTTTGTGAGAAATGCTATGCTAAAGAGCTCAAACCACACAGAGCGTCCGCCATTTTGAGAAACGAAAACAGGAACTAGAGACGGTCCATGTCACGTCAAGGGGCCTCCCTCCCATTTTCTTAGAGTGACACGCTGCTCGCTCTCTCACTATCCATCCTTTAGTTCAAACAGTCTTAGACTGCCATCCAGTGGTCCATAAAGGTACTACACACAAAATTAACCAACATTTCTTCTTAAATTTGACAATAATTACTAATTATTGTCAAACAATATTATTGTTTATTGCAATAATTTTTTAGACAATTAATCGCCCAACAAAGTTTGTTATTGTGACAGGCCTAACTTCAAAATCACCAAAATATCCCTTTAACTCTTGTTATAAACCGACCAGACCTTTGAGTGTCCCTCTGAAGTTCTCCATCCTGTAACTTGTAACTCAAAAAGGTTAATTCCTTTGTTCTCTTGTCTCATGATTCAGCATTGGACGGCCATCGACCCCTCCCGAACTTTTTCAAATGAATGAATGAAATGATGAATGAGTGAGGGAGGAGGAAGCATCGTGTTGACCTGTAAACGGAACGCGTCTGTCCCTGGGTCTCCGGTGTGAGCATGAAGCTGTTTGAAGAAGAAGGGGAGCCAGAGAGAGTAACACACAACACAAACACGTCCGGTCCTTCCTCGTTCATATTTGTCAGCTGCACAAATAAAAAGGATTAAGTTTAAAGTAACTCTGGTCAAAAGTATATGAATTTTCCTGTTTGGTAGCTAAATCTGCTGCTTCTGGTGTTATAATTAAATCTACAAACCACCTAAACACAAACACAGAAGAAGATGCTGCCGTGTAGACCGAGGTGAGGATCAGAGGAGGAGAAACATCATCTGTGTCATTGTCCTAAACGTTTGTTTTACTCACCGCGTTGCTTCTTTGGAGGGTCTAGAAGAGGAAGCATGGAGGAGTGTGATGATGTGATGAAGTCCAGCTTGTAACTCCAGGCATGAAAAGACTTGAAGTGATCTTATCTTGGAAGTGAGCAAGTCTGGTGTTACATTTTTATTATAAATTTCCCCCATTCTTTATCCCCCCCCCCCCATTGTTTACATCATGTACAGTATATGTAGCTACATTTTGCCTGAATGTGACAGAGGTATTGAAGAAAAGTCTAAAAAAAAGTACCATTCTTTCATCTCTGAGGCAAAAAAGAAAGAAAACTGTGAATGAAATGTTTTGGTACAACCTAAGACAGAGGTTATTTTGAGTAGAAGGAAGAGTACCTGTATTTCGAAGATAAAAGTATGTATGGTAGAATGGATGTCCTGTATATATCTTTACCATGCTTCAAACTTTATATTTGTGTATATTTTCTGATTGAATAAAAATATACACACCCTATTACCGGTAGGTCTTTTGTTTTGGTGTTAAACCAGTGCAAGTCTTGAAGTTGTGAGCCACTCTACAAACCGCATCATGATCCATGATTCTGCATGGCTTGTACCACCAGCAGATCCAGGAAGTGAAGAAACCCTGCAAGTGGCTCGAGAAGACGGCCCTGAGGAACTACCGGTAATCATGGCAGCACAAGAGCAACAGAGGCTTTTAGAGACATTTGGAAAAATTTGTCCAAATAATTTTTATGTCATGCATTTCAATACTCAGTTTGAATTAAATTGAAACAAAAGTTAAAATACTGTTGAAAATTAGTTCTGTACAGGTAGTCCCCGATTTACGAGCGAGATCCGTTACAACGAGGCGCTCGTAAACCGGAAATCTCGTAATTTGGAACGGCCGCCATGTCTCTCGTAAATCCGGAATTTCGCTCGTAAATTGGAACGGTTTCGCTAGCGCGACTACAAACACTCTATTTTCATCCAAAAACTGCTTATGAGTGCATAAAAATGATCGGAAACGTGTGTCCATATGCTTAGCTAACTAACTGTGGTGAAAAAACACATGAAAACTCAGTATTTTTTGCGTTTTTTCCAAAAATTCGCCAGCTCGTAAGTCTGGAACCTCGTAGATCAGAGCGCTCGTAATTCGGGGACTACCTGTCATACGATCAGAGCGCTCGTAATTCGGGGACTACCTGTATTCTGTTAATAAAATCTGCAGTTGGACACTTTCACAGTTCTGATGGCATCAACTATAAAAAGGGTTTATCTTGAACTCGCGTGGTTCAGTGTGAAACGTTATGTTATTCTGAACTGCAGGTACACAGTCAGTGTAAACAAACCACTGCTGATTCCATCAAAATGCACACAAAAGTCACGTGATTGACCTATTAGGCTGGCTGTACTCTAAACAAATGTTTATTTTATTTATTAACCCGTTATTTATCCAGGTAGTCTCATTGAGTCACGAGAACTCATTTTCAAGAGAGACCTGTTTTTGGAGCAGATGGTGGGGGTTAAGGGCCTTGCTCAAGGGCCCAGAGTGGAGCAAATGAGGGTGAAGGCAAGTGTGGGTGTTTCACCTTTTCCACCTACATTTTGGATGTTGTCAGTCCAGGGAGTTGAACCTGCGACTTTCCGATCACAGGCCCATCTTAACCTCTGCACCACCACTCCTGGTCAATAAAGTTTGACCTCTGTTCAGTCTCTTTCTGCAGATAAACATGTGCTAGACAGCGTTACGGTCAAAAAATTTAAATTTAGAAATGCATTACTACCAATACGGGAAAAATATTGTCTGATTTTGTATCTCCATTAATTTTTTTCATCCAGTTTTCAAGACTTTGCATTAGTTCTTTAAATGTTTGCCCGTGTAATACATTAGATAAATAAATACAAAGCAAACCAACCGTTCCAAAAGTACTTTCTAATAATATGGATGTATTCTTAATATTACCTTACTTTAATTATGTTCAGTTCAAAAATGCTTTATTAATCTCGAGAGGAAATTAAATGTAATTTGTTATCCTGGTGGTTTGTCTTACAGCGGGTCTGAAGAAACTGCTTTCAAATGTTGATGTGGTTTTATTAGAGCTTTTGAAATGTTAATCAGCTGCTGCTCCTGGTTAAAAAAAAAATAGAAATAACATCTTGTTATGATTAAGCACCATAACAAATGTCCAAAAGTAAAAAGTTTCAGTAAAAATCCTGCAGCTGCATCCGATACCAGAGGAAATAATCATGAATGAATGAAGAATGAATGTAACAGAGCAACAGGCAGCCACCGTAAGCAGAGCAATTCTATAAATTTTAATGACCAAATTAAAAATAAATACTGTATACTCTGCAGTTTTTGTAGATCAGGACATGATTACCTGCAGTGTTCCGTCAGTGAGGACTGAACTTGGAAAAAGGGCCTTCTCCTACTCCGCTCCTGCTTCATGGAATATCTTACAAAAAGATCTGAAGCTCTCGACCTTGACTTCTCTAAATGGTTTTCAGAATCTGTTGGAATCCTGGCAAAAACCAATGCAGATTTGTTCCTGTCTTTGATTTTATACGTCTACCTTATAATGTTTTGCTAGTTTTTTGATACTTTGTTAAGGGGAGGAATGTGTATATATGTATATATATATATATATATATATGTATATATATATGTATATATATATATATATATATATATATATATATATGTATGTATATATATTATATGTATATATATATATATATATATATATATGTATGTATGTATGTATGTATGTATGTATGTATGTATGTATGTATGTATGTATGTATGTATGTATGTATGTATGTATGTATGTATGTATGTATGTATGTATGTATGTATGTATGTATGTATGTATGTATGTATGTATGTATGTATGTATGTATGTATGTATGTATGTATGTATGTATGTATGTATGTATGTATGTATATATATGTATATATATGTATGTATATATATATATATGTATGTATATATATATGTATGTATATATATGTATGTATATATATATATATATGTGTATATGTATATATATATATATGTATATATATATATATATATATATATATATATATATATATATATATATATATATATATTTTTTTTTCTCTCTCTTTTGTTTTCTATTGTTTATTGTTTGTTTGTTTATTGTTTAAGGAAATTCTACCATTGCTGTTCATTGTTCTTTAGTTTTAGCAGGTCGCTTTCGTAAATGAGCCCATGAGGTTCAAAAGATTTACCTGACTAAATAAAGGTTGAATGAATGAATGAATTTATGTGTGTATTATTTATAAACAAATTATGGTCTAAAAATGAATATAAACACTTACTAAACCATGTAACCCACATCATTTTCAACAAGCCAGTGGAAAGGTGCATTCAAGTACTGTCCAAATGGCAGCACGAGTTTCCCCAGGCACTGCTGCTTTGATGGAACAAAGACACCCTCAGCTGTGAGGACCTTCGCTGCATGGACCAAGGCGGTTGCAGGGTTGAGTAGCTCTGGAGGTGGGTTGGTGAACCTCATCTTTTTTTCCCGATATTGCCTGGCCTCTTTGCTGGCCGTCAACACAGCCTGTTGGCGATAAGCCGGCGCATCTGGATTGTAAGTCCTAATGACTGGGCTCGCCATGTAGAACCTAAAAAAAGAAATGATGGTGTGTTGTAGTAGCATTAAAAATGTGGGGACAATTTTCACAAAAAAATCAGCCTTGTGGGGAGTCCAAATGCATGTTACAGGTGTG
>JBBPBX010005724.1:50591-70970 GCA_038048925.1 Garcialebias charrua | reverse complement strand
CAAACATGGCTCGAGACTTAAGGCATGCATAGCACAAAAGAGAATAAAGGCACATAAACAAAAACAAAAATGTGTTTTGGGCAGCTTACAACAGAAACTTACAACAGAAATTCGTTACAGATTGTTTTAGTTTTTAAAGCTTTGGCATTAGTACAGTACTTTAAAGTAGCTAAGTAAGAGGAAATATAATTAGAAAACACTATAAATCTAGGTTTTAGCAAGGAGAATTTACAACTGTGGATGTAAAATTTGGCTAAGAGTAGTATTAAATTTACAACAAAAACTTTCTCACTTGAAATATTTGGACAAAAGAAACCAAACAGTATAATTTTAGCGTCAAATGGTAGGTCAATTTCTAACTTTCTATTTACATACATGAAAATGTCTTTCCAGAACACCTGAGTATGAGAACAGTCCCAGAAGAGATGGATGATGGTCTCCTCAGAGCTGTGGCAGAGTGAACACATTGGGTCTACGTTTGGACGGTACTTGGAGATTATATAGTTTACAGGATAACATTTATGCAGAATCTTTAGGGATACTTCTCGAATCTTATTAGTTATAAAGTATTTTCTAGGTAACAACCAAACATCTTTCCAACAGATATCATTAAATAAATTATCCCAGAAGAATATAGAAGCAGGTTTACTAATGCTGTCTCTAATTATTAATTCTCTAATACATTTGTTATTAGTTTTTTCACTTAAAAAAGGGTCAGAGTTACCAATGAATAATTCTTCAGTTAAATAGTTTGTGCTGTTGTGTACAGGATTTGACATCAACATTTTCACACCAGATGGAATTGCATCAAAGACAATTGCAAATTCTTTTGGTAGTACTGGAAAGTTATACGTAGTTAAAAATTCACTGTAAGAGTAAGTGTTGCCATCTTTGTTGAATAACTGATGTACATGAACTATTCCTCTGTCAAACCAATTTTTAAAGAAAATAGATTTATGTTTAAAACAAATGTCTTTGTTATTCCAGATATAGTATTTGTGTGGAGAGAAATTGTGTTTGTGAACCAGAGTCCAGCATAAAAACAGCTGTTTGTGGAAATTGGAGAGTTTGATCGGGATTTTGTCAATGTTGTAATTACACCTTAAAATAAAAGACAAACCACCCAATGCTTCAAATACATGTGTTGAAATGAAGTTCCACAAAGAGTTTGGATTTAAGAGATATCTTGATCCATTTAATTTTAAAGGAGGAGTTTAGAGTCTGTAACGCCAAAAATACACTACATGCGTTGCAGCTCCGCCCCGCTCCGGTCCGACCTCCGCAGCAAATACGCACCCATTATAATCAATGACAGAATTTACACTGGCTCCACACGGCGGCGGCGAGCTGCGGAGAGCGGACGGCAGTCCGTCAAAATTAGAAATTTTTCTATTTCTGCCGGACGCCGGAGCTGTGCCGGAGTCAACTTTTGAAGATTACGTCGCACCAACAGGAAAAGGAACGAGCACAACTTCCGTATTTACAAAATAAAATCACCACAGGCGGACTAATCCTAGCTCTATACGGATTTATTTGTACAAAAATGCTGTCAAACTATCATTTATGACTATTCTATGACTAAACTATTATATTTATGACTATGACTACGCCTACAAACGCAATACAAGAAATAAATAAATAAAAAAGTATTTTATTCTGAAATGTAAACATCACTTCCTGTTGCTCAAACCATGTAGCTCATTTACGAGAGAAGATCAAGGCAGCAGTCTCTCTACAGTTGTTCTCCTTCTTCCACCGAATGAGTTGTTTTGTTCTGACTTACTTATTTATCACTTGATTTATCGCGCGATCTCGCACGTGTCTTGGAGCGGCGCATCCAGGCGGACCTGAGCGGAGCGCAGGCAGTGGAAATTGGACTCGCTCAGCTGCGACCTGCGGACCGGAGCGGGGCGGAGCCGCGTGCAGTGTATTTTTGGGGTAAGTCTAATACATTAAACCCACCAGAGCACAGCTTATTTATCATTACATTTTTTCGGATTAGATGAACCTTTTTTTCCCAAATAAAATCAAACAATGTTTTATCCACTTTTGAAATGATGTCCTTGGGAACCTCCAAGGCAGAAGTCGCATAAACCAAACTGGAGAGACCTTCAGCCTTAGAAAGTAATACACGACCGGAGATGGATAAATCTCTCTGTACCCATAAATTGAATTTTTTTTGAATTACAGTAACAAGGGGATTAAAGTTATCACTTAATCTTTGGTCCTCCTCTTTTATAATATAGATACCAAGGTATTTAACTTTGTGTTTTACTGGGATTCCTGAGATCTCTGTGTCATGACATGTTTTAATAGGGAGTAACTCACATTTAGATAAGTTAAGGTTGAGACCTGAGGCTGCAGAAAATTCACCAAGCAGCTCAACAGCACACTTTACTTGAGAGCAATCTTTTAGAAATAGAGTTGTGTCATCTGCCAGTTGGCTCAGACATATTTCTCTACCAGCAATCTGAATACCTTTTATGCAGCTGTTTTTAATGAAATGTGCTAAAATCTCCATAGGAAGAAGGAACAAAAATGGAGAAATTGGACAACCTTGTCTAATTCCACGCTCAACATTAAATCTGCCAGAGGTTCCATGAGCTAGTTTAATTGAGCTATTGCCTCCAGCATAAAGGGTGCGTACTGATTTCTTAAAGTGCTCACCAAAACCGAACAGATCCAAAGTTTTAAATAAAAAATCATGTTCCAGTGAGTCAAACGCTTTATGGAAGTCAAGAAAGAGAACAAAACTATTTTCTGATATTAAGTCTGCGTAGTCTAATAAATCTAAGATAAGCCTTATATTATCAATTATGTGTCTTCCCGCCATAAAACCATTTTGAGTTTCCCCAATAACATCATGAAGTACTTTTTTCAATTTATTTGCTAAGCATAATGCTAAAATTTTATAATCATTATTTAATAATGTGATGGGGCGCCAGTTATCTAAAACTAATACATCTTTTTGTGGTTTTGGGATGAGTGTAATTAAGCCTTGGCATAGAGTGGACGGTAATTGTTCTTTATCTATACTTTCTCTAAAAACATTCAGCAAAAAGGGAGCAAGTTCTTCCGTGAATAGTTTGTAAAATTCAGAAGTTAGCCCATCAGTACCTGGAGATTTATTTAATTTAAGTTTTTTAATAGCCTCTGAGATTTCTGTAAGCGTAATGGGAGAGTCACAAATTGATTTTTTGAAATCTCCAATTGTCTTAATATTACCTAGATTGTTAAAGAAATCATTCATATGAGCAGGTGAAATGGTTGAGGTATATAGTTTTTTATAGAAGTTCTCACACATTTTAGATAGTTCTTTTGGATCTTCTATGATATCACCATTTGAAGAGAGTCTATTTATACTATTTTTATTTTGCCTTTGTTTTTCTAGCTTAAAAAAATAGCTAGAATTTTGCTCACCCTCCTCTAACCATTTCGCTCTTGAACGTACAAATGCACTTTTAGCTTTATTGATCTATAATTGATCAGTGGTGAGGTAACTTTCTCAGCCTTCACCGGAACTGGTGACATAATGTCTCTTTCAGCTGTCACCCTCCCTCAGCAGAGAATGACTTAATGCCATCTGTCATTTGGGCAAAGTTCCAATTTTTTCAGTCAGAAGAAATTTTTCAACTTTCACCTAGATCCTCAACTTTTACCTTAATTTACTCAAACTGTGGAAAAAACACTCTTTTAACGTGCTGTGTAATATTCAAAAACTATTTTTCAACCATCAGCAGTGGAGAACCTCTTTGGTTTACCGTGAATTTTAAACGAAAACATAAATCACATTCATTTACTCACAATACATAATCCTGCATCTTCAGTTAATTACTTGACACACACTTCACATATTCAATCACTTCATTATACTTTGTTTCATATAAGAACACTTTTTTTTAATATATATATATATAATTATATGTGTTTGATTTAGAAGTGAACTGTTAAGAGCCTACAAACTCCTCCGCAGCTCTTCCTCTGTGAGTTTGTAAAAGTGTGCACTTTTTTATCTCATCTGACCTATTTCTGCTCAGAGAGAGACCTGCTCATGTGCTTGTGTGTGTGTGCGCTAGAGCTGCTTGTCTGGCTGCTGTAGCATGGTTCAAAAATTGCTTATTCAAAGATTACATTTTATTTTAATTATCTTTGTTTTAAATGCTTTAAAAACTCTTTTCATTTTTAACAGGCCTTGAATCACAGAGCTCTGTTTTAAGAGGCCTTCAGCTCGTCCAACAAAGTGTTCCCTTTATCTATCCTGTGGAGTTCTGTATGACATCAACACAGCAAAACTAACGGCAAAAAGGTTTCCCTCTGAGGCCTTCTTGCGTTCTTATCTACTTGACCTAATTCTGTTCAGGCCTCCTCCTGGGCCTGAGTGAACATGCATATATGACCTTTGCTGTGTGCAGGCATAGCAAGGCTTGCTGTGTTACTACAGAGGACAGAGCCCGTTCCAACTAACCACAAATAACTATAACAGGTTTAACTAATAATGTTTGTTCAAACCACAAAGACGAGGCACCAGAATACAAACAAAAGTTACAAAGCATACTCCATGTTTCCTCTGTCAGTAAATTAAAAATGCCATGATTAGAACCAAGGTTTAAAAACCATATATAACAATTGTGTTTTTGTACACCCTGTACTCAGGGCCTGTGAGTGATCATATATGTGTTATTAATCTGGTTTTGTGTGTGTGTGCGTGAACGTGAATTTGCTGTGTGTCTTAAGTCGGTCTGTTTTCAACATAAAAGTCCTGCATATTTTGACACCCACTCCTTGAAAACAGGCGGTACTGCTCTAACAAGTCCTTTAACACTCATCGTGATCTTCTCGTCATCTGTGTCCACGCTATCTGGGACCCCGAGATGTTGTCGTCAGGTCACGTGGGATCCTTGGTGCCTCTGGACCCTGGATTGCTGTTCACTTCTTCTCAACCTCCATCATGGTGTAGACATCCTGGTAGGTTCCACGTGTGCCGCCCGGCTGAGGTGAGGTCATCTTCCTCAGGTCATCTCCTCAGGTCATCTCCGGAGATCCTGTAGTGGTCAATGATTCTTCGTTCTCCCTTGTTGATCGAGCATCAGGATCAGCATTCTCACTGGCTTGAGACATCCTTCAGGCGAGTAGGGAGCATTTTCATCCATCACCTGCTGATGCGGTGGTGTTGGCCTTGGGTCTTCATGAGTCAAGTCAGACTCTGAGTCAATGGGATCAGCTACTGCTGGTCTGACTGGGATAGCGTCGTCAGGTTCTTCCGGCTTAGCTGGGCTGGTTGTATCAGGACATTGTAAATAAGTAAATAAGTGAAATAAGTAAAGAAGTAAATAAGTAAACTAAATTCTATATACTAGCATGAGTAGGGTTTTTTTTAAGCGGTGTTGGCTAAAATGATCAATTTCTTTCTGCTTTCGGAATCAAACCTCCTGGGTCGTACTTTGGGACTTTGCTCAGTAGCGTTGATTCTGGCACCGTCTTGTGTTTTACGGTGTGGACAGTCTTGACTTTTGGTTAGGTTTTGATGTTCTCCAGTCCGGTTTCTTCTGATGAAAGGAGGGACTTTGTCACAGTCCAGATGAATATTGCCCCAAAATTCCCAACGAGGGAGTATGGCTTGGCAGCTGTCATCCTTCGGTGGGGCAGGATAAATCACTTCAGCCTCCCAATATCCTTGGTGGCATAATCCCATTAGTGGTCTACAGCCCCAATCACAGTGCCATTCAGGGGTTTCTTTGTCCAGATGAATCCAGTTACATCTCGTTGTCCTTTTTATGTTGTGATGCAGGAGCATTATCCAGGTCACAATTCCTTCAGGCAAAATCAGTAGATTGATTACCTTGAAGTGGGGTTTGTCTGGCCCCGTTAGGTTCTCAGCCTCTACTGCTGACACCCATTCAGGGGTGTTTCCCAGCCGGTACATCCAAGCTGGATAGCCTGCTAGTCTTACTCTTTCCCAGGTCTTGGTAAGATTTTCAACAGTTTCATTTCGGTCCCATGGCACGAAGATGTCTCTTTGCGTGGTGTCCCAGCAGGTCATGTTTGCATATTTGGATCTCCCATGGGAGACTTTTACATGCGTCAGGCTCCATGGTCTGATTCCGGCTTGATACAAAATAACCAACAACATAACTAAGCCTATTAACACTACGAATCCCCGCAGCAGGGTTCGTAGACAAGTTGCATTATCCATTCTCATAATCCTTAAACAGTCCTTAGGTCGGTCAGGGGTCGCCATATCTTCATAGATGTATGGTACATCTTCATAGATGTGTGGATCTGCATCGCTATCTGAATCATCTCGACTTTGTCTCCTTTCCAGGTGAGTCATTGTTGAGAGAGTTTCTTTTCAGACTTCGTTTCTATCAGCTCTGGGCTCCCTCTTCGAGCGCCTGTGAGTTATGGTCACTTGATCTTTGAGGAGCTCCAGATATAGTGGAGAGGGGTGTGGCCATCCAGGTTGCAGCCTTTACCACACCCACTCCCACTGAATCACCAGCCATTCGGTAGGTTCAGGCTGGGGTCCTTCCAGTGGCCATTTCTGTAGGGGTTTGGGTCCCCATCTCAATTTGATACTTATTCCTTTTATCATCAGGTAGACCACATTAAATATTCATGGTGAGGTTGGAGGACAAGGCTTAGGGTGATATTTTTCTAGAGGTTCATCCAAATGAGACTTTCTGGTATTTTTAGTGTTTGTGTAGAAATAGTTATTGGTGCAGTTTTCCCATATAGAGATGTCAATTTCAGGTTTGTTGAACCATACTATACTCTTTGCTATCTTTAGGGCTGGTATTTTCGGGCCCAATGTGGTCGCATTTGACTCACACTGGGACTTGGCCCTTTTTTCCTTTCACACGTCCTTTGTACAGTTCCACACAGAGAGGCGATGGGTGTGGCAATTCTGGTCTCAACCCTCTCCACACCCACTTCCATTGATAGACCCCCCAACATGCAGGTTCAAGCTGGGGGCCTTGCAGCCCACAAAAAGGTTCGTCAGATGGGTCCTCACCTCTTCGGCGCTGTTCCTCCGCCTCCCACAGTCTCTGTCTGAACATTTCCCTGGATTTTCTTCCATATTGCACATAGTGTTCACCCCATTCTTCCAACGCTGTTACCGTACTGACAAGTGGGTGTCCTCTGTACGATACAGTCGTCCTGTAAGCCATTCGTACTGGGTATTCTTCCCAATCGTTGATGGGTGTGCAGACTCGATCACACAGCATTCGTAGGGGCAGCTCAGTGTTTTCAACCACTATTTTGTTTGGGTTAGTTTCCCGGTTGTAGATGCTTATTTTCATGGCACGGCTTGTTGTCCAAACCTCCAACTCCCCTATGGAGATCTCGCAGAAATGTGTTTGATGTGGCTCTCTGTAATTATGGCCCCATCTGATTTTGAATTGCTTTCCGAGTACTTTTAAATAGACAACATTGAAGATCCATGGTGTCCCCATTGGGCTGGGGTTGTATGACATTCTCCATGAGTCTTTTGTTACTACGTAGTCAGGGATACACCTATGAGACCCTTTAGTTAGGTCTTTGCTCCTGTAGAACATTATACATGAGCAGTAGTAATTTTTAGTTCTGTTAAAGTTCAAGGTGTAGTCTTTTTTGGGACGGTCTAATTTTACCAGTTCTTTCTGTACAATTAGAGCTGGTTGATACGGTCCTGTCCTGGATCGTTGAATCAGCAAATTCCACACATAAGAGGGTTCCCCGTCCTCTGAGTCCGAGTCATCGAAAAGCGGGTCCCTGTCCCAGGACCAGCATGTTTCTATGATTTTTGCAGATTTTATATTATCTCTCCCTTTCCAGATATAATTTGGACACCTTATGACTTGATTTAATGATTCTCTACCTTTTCTTCTGCGATGAGATCCTTTGATGATTCTAGCGCCCCGTCGTTCAGTTTTTAGTTGTCCATTTCCTTGTTCGTGTACTTCCATTTCTTCAGAAATGTCTTGCTAGCCCAATCGTTCAGTACACTTCGCTTTTTCTCTGTTTTACTGGGTTGGGGCTTTTCTGTGTCTTCTTTATTGTCTTTGATCAGCTGTATCGTAGCTCCCACCGAGTACACTCCTTTGTATGGTGTCACAACCATCTGTACCAAGACTTTAATCCACTGGGTGGAGTCAGGTCTTATAGGCGTGTCTACCCTTTGTGCCTCGTTTGACAATTTACACAGTACGTTACCATAGTCCCCTCCCACTTACAGGTACAATCTTCTGGGCCTCTTTAACTCAATTCCTATTGTGTGAAGATCATTACTCTTGGTAAAACTGTGGTCCTACATTTCCCACAAATAAAAGCATCCATTACTTTTACGGGTTTTAGTTGCAACTCCCGTACATCTTTTCTTATCACCTCAGCTCTGAGGGGCTTATTTTTTCCATCTCTTTTGGTTTCTTCGCCTCAAGTTTGAGGGGCTCACAGTTTCATTATATTTTTTTCTTCGCCTCAGGTTTGAGGGGCTTAGTCTTTTTTTCTTCACCTCAAGTTTTGAGGGGCTTGGTCTTTTTTCTTCACCTCAGGTTAGAGGGGCTTAACTTTTCCTGGTCCTTCCCACCAAATGGGTAGGCCAGTAGGTTCCATGTTGACTTCACAGCTGTTTTGCAGCTTTAATCAACTTGATCATTTCGCATTCTGCTGACAGGTATCTTCTCTTGGCGTACTCCAAGGTCTTCAGAGCCCTACCTGCCCAAAGCTCTGAGGTTGTTCTTCTTAAGATAACTCCCCCGCATATAGTGGCCATTCTACGATAGGGGAGCATGGTACTTGGTTCATTGGCCATAATCCGGTTTCTGGTTTTGAATTAGCTAGGAATTGGCTTCAGTTGCTCTATTTCTCGGATTCCCTGTTTTTGTTAACACAACCGTGTTATTGTCTAATATTCTCTTCACCTTGTCTGTGG
Organism: Garcialebias charrua; assembly: GCA_038048925.1. Lineage (NCBI taxonomy): Eukaryota > Metazoa > Chordata > Actinopteri > Cyprinodontiformes > Rivulidae > Garcialebias > Garcialebias charrua. The sequence goes on along the minus strand of JBBPBX010005724.1, from coordinate 62,059 downwards.
CGTTGTATTATGGCTCTGACCCACAGACTTGTTCCAGCATGCTGACGACACTGTTGTCATTAGCTTTTCTTGCCGGTTTAACTACCACATACCCTGACATTGAGTCCACTAGCACTAGAAGATATTTCTCTCCCTTCTTGCTAGTGACTCCCATGGGTCCAGCAACATCCATGCACACTGAGCCCCAAGGTATGATACTCTTGATAGTTTGTCCATCCACTCGGTGCCCGCGACGTCCTGCGTTATATTGACCACATACCACACAGTCCTGCAGTACCTTGCGAATTTGCTTCATGGGAATCCAGAGCTCCTGACTCTCCAACTCCTTACGTGTAGGTTGTACGCCCGTATGACCTAGCCCTTCATGCACGCCACGCACAACCTCTAACACGTACTCCTGTGGGACCCTCGGCCCGCCGGGGTTCTTTCCCACTTCTCGATCCCGACAAAAACAATCTTTCTCTGTTGCCCATAACGGTCCACTTCTTCATTGCCCTGCCAGTGGTTTCCTTCTTTAGTGTGGGATTTCTGGTGCTCCACCTCTAAATGTAGATTCATCTCGATTCCAGCTATTTTCTTCCACAAATCATGGTGAGTCACCTCTCTTCCCTTAGCACTTTCAAATCTATTTTCTTCCCAAATGGATAAATCCTTTGTCAGGGCTTGTGCACCGTGATTACTGTTGGTCACTACTCGTGATGTTTTTATTTTTCTGTGAGTTAGTTCAAGCAATCCTTCCAGTACTGCCATAACTTCTCCAGTCAGAGCACTTCCTGGCACTCACTCCCTTCTATTGGGTGTATGGTTTTCGGACCTATATTTCCGCAGTTGTTTTAGAATCTAGCCACAGAGGCTGACTTAATGATTTGCTTCAACTTCTCTTTCCCAGCCGGGGAGAATTCGCTTTCATACACTCGTTGTTCTGTTACTTAGGGGAAATTTTCACAGGTTTTTGTACAGTCCTGTTTGCCAATTGAACTGTAAGATGTCTTATTGCTTTCAGGTTTTTGCGGGTCATAGACACCTCTGCCCTAGAGACTATTAGGTAAGGTTTTCCATCCACTTTGGCATAGATTTTGACACGTCCTAATAATCTTTATCAAGGGTGACCCGCAACCTTTGGACCATTATTTAGTTGATCCCCCATCCCTTCTCAGTCGGAATTCATGAAGGGCCTTTCCTTCATCAGGGGTCATTTTAGGATAGTCTTTTGAGGGCACATAGTCACCCCATCTTCGAGGTGTTGTGTTAGCTGCCTCGGCTTGAAATCTCCATTGTTGTAGGTTTTGTTGTTGGGGTCTCGGGGGTCGTTCCTTACACCGTGGTTCTGGCAGTCTTTGATGGCCCCTGTGTTGATGTTGTTGTTGTTGAGCTCGAGGGGCTGCTTTTTGCTTTCTTGGGTTTTGTTTCATCCCGTTTTTTCTCTTTTCATCCCAACACTGTTGGTCGAAGTCACAAGACTTCACTGCTTGATCGATCTTGAGGACCAAGGTCTTACCAGGCATCCCAATGAAGGTCACTTCTCTCTTACTTCCCCTTACTACCACTCTCAGAGCCCCAACATCTTTTTCTCGAGGAACTGTTCGTCCGAGTCGATTCCAGACTGATATGAGATGCTGTCCCTGATCCGTGAGTGCTTTTGTCTGTTGGATTTGAGAATCCTCCGTCGTGGTAGTAGATACCAGCTCAGGTTTTGGTTCAGTTGGATCGTTCATTTTGGACTGGTCCACCAGTCCTACTGGTGCCACACCCGTGGCCATTTTCCGTTTTTGTCGTTTCGAGTCGGTATGTTTTCAAAGCCTCCAGACTTTATGTCCCGGTACCTGGGATGAAAACAGACCTGCTGCTAACTTACTCTAAACTATGGTCAGTAGTCCTTAGTAAGCCCTCTTTGCCCTACCACCCGTGGTGTTCAGCTGGTAGCTAGTCCAGCTGCGCTACAACTCCTCAACCCTAGGAGAGTTGTGGTTTGGCGTGCGCTTTTGTCTCGAGTTCTTGAGTTCTTGGGTTCTTTTTTTCTTCAAAAACACGTTGGGACGTCACAACTCGTCCACCCAAGGAGAGTTATGGTTTGGTGCTTGGTCAGTCCACTGACGCACACCTTGTTATCTTGAGTTCATTATACTTTAAGCACGTTGGGCGCCATGTTAATTCTACGTGAGTGAGGTTAGCCGCAGGACTTGCAACAAGTCCTCACTCCAGCCTATCCAGTAACGGGTCCTTTTAACTTTTATCCTTGCACACGAGTATTACCCGATATGTCTCCAGATCAGTTAGGATTAAGGCTGAGACGAGGTAATTCAACCAGACTGTTACTGTCTCCGATCTGCAATGTCATATCCTGTTTCACTCCGCCGAAAGTCTGACTTAGCAGAATGGAGTCAGATCGTATCTCACGGAGAAACATGCATTAAACGACAGCTTACCTCTTGTAGATAGCAATTGTTATCCGCCTGGTTAGTTTTAGAACCTAGGAAAATAAGGTTCCAGGATATTGTTTTACTCTTTTTGGCTAATAAAACCATTCAAAACCTCCAATAATCTTTGTTGTTATCTTGAACCAAGTTTTCCATCATTTAATATCAAGGTGAGTCAAAGGAAAAATCCAAATTTGTACGTTTTATGTTTCTTTATTTTTCTAGTTGCAGGGGGTAACAGCATAAGCACTACTTACTACAGAAAAAGATTTAATCAGGTTACATGATTTGCATTTAAGAGAACTAAATGATTCACAGCTCACCAAAAGATGTCTTCCACACGCTGGGCTTTAATGTGTTTTTAGCTTTAATTGAATTGAGTTGTACTCCAATCAATAATTTGTATAATCTTCAAAAATGTTGGTTTATTCTACAATAATCTGATTTGAATCAAAACTGTTTAATTCCATCCAGGTAATCTTGTTGTGTTCCAACTTGTGTTTTTATTTCCACCAGAAAACTTTGTTTTATAATCCCATCAGGAAATCTTGTTGTTTTTCAGAAAAACCTCCAGGTGATGCTGTTACACTCCAGTCAGAAGTCTGCACTCCAGCAAACTGGACAAATCTTTGTTTAATCCCACATAGGAAAAGCTTGTGTTTTTAATCCTAACAGAAAGGAAGAATTGGTAATTCAGGCTTTAATCCATTCAAGACCTGTTGTACGGTGTTGATGAACAAAACTCTCGTAGCGGTGTTTCCTTAGCTCAAACAAGCTGATAAGCCAAGACCCGTCAGAGCAGATCCCGATGCCGCAAAGTAACCCTCCTTTTGTCCAGGAGTAAACACTTTTTGAATCAATCCAATCTTCTTAAAGTATCCAGCAAATTCAACTAATTCTTCATGACTTCAGCAACTTCAGCAAATTGTATTCCATAAAAAATCTGGTAATCCTTTTAGGCAAATCAATTATTCCACAAAAGTGTTATATCCATTCAAAAATGTTGTAATCCTTCATTTGTTCTGCGGTCCTGATGAAAAGGCCTTCCTTAGCCGGCCGGAGCCTAAAATTGGAACATAGTGTACTTACAGAAACAACTCGCCCGCTGCACTCCTGACTCTCTGCTTTAATTCATCAAAGCTTGTAGTTTTTTCAACAAAATTCTTGGTTCTGTCCAGTTGATGAGGTACTTTCAGCAGGATGGAGATAAAGAGTACACCGTGTTTTCTCAGTTCTCAGTCCAAGGCCAGTCAGCCTTCAGTGGGCAGATCCTGCTCCGGGGTCGGTCTCGGATGACCCAAAACAGTAACTTAATTAATGGTTGAATTAAATCAAAAAGAATTTGTTTGTTCCACAAAAAAATCTCTTCAAATCAGGAGAAATAGTATTCCACAAAAGAGCAGCTTTTAATCCATCATTGGCCGACGAGAGGCCCTCAACAGCAGAGCGGAGATAAAAAGGTACACCGTGTTCCCACCTAACGTCAACAGCCTTGCGGCGGACGGTCAGCGCTTGGTTCTTCCAAAATTCATTTAATTTTTCACCAAACAAAGTTATCCTTGTAACTGGTTTTCCATCTTCAGGTAGTAGCAGTCTTGTTGCTTGTTTATACTAAATTTAATATAATTTTAATGCTCTGGACAAGAATGAGAATATTTCCTTACCTTCTGTCGACAAATCCACAGGGGCTATTTACCAAAGGTAAGGAAAAAATACCTCAATCCTGAATCAAGATCTCCTTTTTTGTCCAAGGAGAGTCTTTTTAGAATATTCTATCTTCTTCTTTGTAGTTCCAGAGCGTCCGTCTTTGTCCAGTAATATCCAAATGGTCTTCAAAAAATCTTCAGCCCCTTTCTCCTCTCAGACTTCATCTTTTATAGGGAAACTGGGCTTTTTCTGCCCCCCCCATTGGAGAATTACATCATTTTTGTTAGTACTCATTGGTCAGTGGTGAGGTAACTTTCTCAGCCTTCACCGGAACTGGTGACATAATGTCTCTTTCAGCTGTCACCCTCCCTCAGCAGAGAATGACTTAATGCCATCTGTCATTTGGGCAAAGTTCCAATTTTTTTAGTCAGAAGAAATTTTTCAACTTTCACCTAGATCCTCAACTTTTACCTAAATTTACTCAAACTGTGGAAAAAACACTCTTTTAACGTGCTGTGTAATATTCAAAAACTATTTTTCAACCATCAGCAGTGGAGAACCTCTTTGGTTTACCGTGAATTTTAAAAGAAAACATATAAATCACATTCATTTACTCACAATACATAATCCTGCATCTTCAGTTAATTACTTGACACACACTTCACATATTCAATCACTTCATTATACTTTGTTTCATATAAGAACACTTTTTTTATATATAATTATATGTGTTTGATTTAGAAGTGAACTGTTAAGAGCCTACAAACTCTTCCGCAGCTCTTCCTCTGTGAGTTTGTAAAAGTGTGCACTTTTTTATCTCATCTGACCTATTTCTGCTCAGAGAGAGACCTGCTCATGTGCTTGTGTGTGTGTGCGCTAGAGCTGCTTGTCTGGCTGCTGTAGCATGGTTCAAAAATTGCTTATTCAAAGATTACATTTTATTTTAATTATCTTTGTTTTAAATGCTTTAAAAACTCTTTTCATTTTTAACAGGCCTTGAATCACAGAGCTCTGTTTTAAGAGGCCTTCAGCTCGTCCAACAAAGTGTTCCCTTTATCTATCCTGTGGAGTTCTGTATGACATCAACACAGCAAAACTAACAGCAGAAAGGTTTCCCTCTGAGGCCTTCTTTCGTTCTTATCTACTTGACCTAATTCTGTTCAGGCCTCCTCCTGGGCCTGAGTGAACATGCATATATGACCTTTGCTGTGTGCAGGCATATCAAGGCTTGCTGTGTTACTACAGAGGGCAGAGCCCGTTCCAACTAACCACAAATAACTATAACAGGTTTAACTAATAATGTTTGTTCAAACCACAAAGACGAGGCACCAGAATACAAACAAAAGTTACAAAGCATACTCCATGTTTCCTCTGTCAGTAAATTAAAAATGCCATGATTAGAACCAAGGTTTAAAAACCATATATAACAATTGTGTTTTTGTACACCCTGTACTCAGGGCCTGTGAGTGATCATATATGTGTTATTAATCTGGTTTTGTGTGTGTATGCGTGAACGTGAATTTGCTGTGTGTCTTAAGTCAGTCTGTTTTCAACATAAAAGTCCTGCATATTTTGACAAGAGGGACAAAAAGACCTTGATAGGAGTTTTAGGACTCGATCTGTCGATTACTCGGGTACTGTGTTAAAGCCCTAGCTGCAGGTCTCACAACCTGAGGAGTCCATCCCTGGAAGTGTCTTCTTCAGGTGTGGACGGGTCCCTCTTTCCTTTCCCATCCCTCCACCAGAGTAGTACCTGAGGGAGTTGCATAGTTGTTGGTGTGACCTAAAACCCTTTGCGCACCTCTCAGCGAATGGCTGAGCATTGGCAGACATGTAGGAGCCGGCTGTGGTGGGCCTTGATAACAGGCCAGTGATGGAGCCTGCTGTTGCCTCGGAGGGTATTTACTCTCGTGTGGTTCAGCAAGACCCAACAGGAGCTTTTGTGAGTCGGTCCACTAACCAGCTGAGCAGTTTCGGACCAGGGACTCTGGCCGAGCTATGCCAAGGGCGCAATCACAGTAGTGGACCCTCTGCAACAATCCAGAGGTTATAACTCGACTTACTCCTCGGGCAAGAGAATGGCGGGTTTCGTCCCATTTCAGATCTGAGGGGACTCAACCGTTACTCAAGGGTGCTGCCGTCCCACATGCTCATGACAACAGAGGTCCTTCAAGCTGTCACGAGGGGGAGTGTTTCACGTCTATAGACCTGAGAGATGCTTATTTGCATATGCCTATTGCGGCAAAGCATCGCCGCTTTCTCAGGTCTGCCTATTGGGGTAATCTCTGGCAGCTCCGGGTACTCCCATTCAGGCTCTCTTTCCTCGAGGGTTTTCACTCAGTGTGTGAAGGCAGCCCTCCTCTGCAGGCCTTTGGAATGAAGGTTCTGCCATACTTAGACAATTTACTTCTCTGTGCCCCGTCTCGGGCTTGTGACTTTCGTGACATGACCTCCTGCTTGCTCAGGTGTCCAAGTTGGGCCTTAATGTCAACCTGTAAAGGAGCTGCCTGATCTTTTTCCAAACTAACACCTTTCTTGGGTGATTTTGGATTCACCCTCCATGAGAACTTGCCCATCCACTCAAGGGTGGGCGGCATATTCCAGTTTGTCAGTGGGCGGCATATTCCAGTTTGTCAGTCGGTTCGAGCTAGGCAAGCAGCTCCCCTATGTTGCCTTCCGGTAGCTATTGGGCAAACTGCAATCAGCCACTCAGGTAGTGCCCTCATACCTGCTTCCACTTCACCCCTTACAGAGGTAACTCAACAGCTTTTGCCTGGATGCCAGGTTGCTTAGGCATCACAGGCTTGCAATAACACGGTCAGGTCTTCACGCCCTGACTCCATGGAGGGACGAAGATTATCCATCCAGGGTTGTCTCCATATGAATGGTAGTGTGCCGCAGGGAAGTGGGCACGACAGATGCCAGCTCCAGGGGATACTGTCTGGCAACAAGGTTCAGGGCCACTGGGGTCAAAGGACCGCTCCATCCATATAAATGTGCTGGAGCTACATGCAGTGCATTGGCACTCAAATACTTCCTGCCTCACCTAGGGTGGGGGAGGGGGGGGTTATGCTGTCATTTGGATGGACAACACATCTATTGTCTATCACATCAACCACCAACAGACACCAGGTCAGAACAGCTTCTGGGAGTATCCAGCAAGCCCTTGGAATAGGCCTCTCCTCACCTGTCCACCTTGTGGGTGACATACTTACCAGGGTGACAGTCAGGTCGCAAGACTTCGTCTCGCCAGGGGTCTGCTCTGGGAGAGTAATCATTCAACACTTGCTCTTCTCAAGGGCGGACGTCTCCTCTCGGTCTCCGCTTAGCTTTTGCTTTGTCTTGTCTGTGAAACTGTCTGAGAGCCTCTCTTCTACAAAATCTTCCGAATCATAACTATGGACTTTGGTCAGTTCGTCTCTCAACACAACTGATAACATTTCTTTAAAGAGAAGACAGGCTTTAGGCAAGCCGATTTACCCTGTTGGCATGCACACAGCTGGATATCTCATCGACTTGGAAGACTTGATGACGTGTCTATCTCTGCTGTCATCTGTAGATCTTAAGGACGCATATTTAATTGGATTTATGATAACTGATTCCTGCTTTTTGGATTCGGCTGGTTCCTGGTCTATCAACAACCAAGGAAGTCATTGGCAGCAAATCTGGACCTGGTCAGGCTGCTTGCCTTACATGATTGCTTGGTTCATGTCTCGAGAACCCAGACTTTTGGCAGAATGGATCAGATCTCGGGGATTTTCTCAGGCACGTTCCATTGGTATAGTCATTTTAATCTAGACATTTCGGAAGCAAGTGGACCGACACAGATTGAAGGTAGATGTCATTAAAGTTCTGCCTGTCCCCAAAACAATCGTGTTTATCTGAAATTCGGCTCCCTGACTGGCCTTGACAGGCTGTCTTATCTTTTTATTCATAAAAAAAAAAAAAAGTTTATTCATTTTAAAATACAAGACAAAACAATCACACATGTGACTATACAATATAAAGATATAAAATGAAGGGTAGCTGAATGAAGAGAAAATCTTATTATATCTGCCCCCTTTTTCAAAAAGTCAATTCAAACAAAAAAATAATCAAAGTCAAAAGTCAAAGTCAACTTTATTGTCAGAACTGTAATATGTACAGGACATACACAGGATTGAAATTGCGTTTCTCTCAGTCCCTCGGTGCAACAGTAACCATTTAAACACTAAAACACTGAAACATTTAATAAACATAAGCATAAAATAGTAAAAGTGTAACACTGTCCTGAGTTTTTGCATAGTAGTATAAAAGTATGAAAATTTACACCAACACTAAAACACTAAACATTTAATGAACATAAGCATAAAATGAAATAATAAAAGTGTAATACTGTCCTGAGTTTTTGCATAGTAGTATAAAAAAGTATAAAAAGTATATCTATAAAATAAACTGAAGGTTCTAGCATTGACATTTGCAAAGAGTGGCAAAGCAGCATATGAGTTAATGTACACAGTATATGTATGAGGTAGTAGTTGATGTTGGTATAGAGGCAAAAGTGGCATATGCAGTAAGGCACATTGGGCATCCTTAAATAAGGCTGGTCAGAGAATACTGAAGTTCCTACTTCCGCTCTCGGCAAAGCAAGTCGCATATCTTTTTGCTCCTCTCCTCCCTAAGTTTTCCTCCTCCCTGCTTGCTTTTTGTCTCGTCTGTAACTCTTCAGCGCTCACTCGATCCAATTTGAGATGGATTTAATTAATTGGGCTGTCTCCTCTATAGATAAATTTTTTTCCATGAAGCGAACCGGGCCAGGAGAAGCGGCTTGCCCCTCCGACACGCACGCAGTGGGATACATTATGGACTTGTGGTCGGAGTCGAAGCCAATGTGTCTGACTGTCCTGTCTGTCGAAGACGTGGAAGATTTGTGGATTATTGGGATATTGGCGGCAGCTACTCTGTTTTTTGGCGTTGGCGGAGCTGTCTGCTACTGGAAGCTGAGGAAGACTGCGGCGGCTATCAGCGCGCTGGCGAAACTTCCTGATCAGCAAGATTCTCTGATCCGGGCTATGAGCTCCACATCCCAGCTGTTGTACGAACTGAACCGCACGATGGGAGCAGCGGTAGACCACCGCGGACCTGCGGTGCGTTTTGGAACTCGTTTACAGCCGTCCGGACTCAATCAGGGCACAGATGGGGGTTCGTAGCTCGGAACCTCATATGATTCGGCGATTTTGGACCTGAACAGCACCTGGACTTGGAAGGCTGCAGTCAAAAGAACACTGTGGCCTGAGCTGAAGATAAACAAAAAGAGTATCTAATCTGGACTCTGGCGGCCTTGAATGAAGGCCGTATGGAAATTCTTCTCCTGGAGTCGAAAGCTGAGAGAACACGCTACCCCCCCTCCCCCCAGAGATCTCTGTGTGTGCGCTTGGATGGCGTCGAGCTGAGACAACTGCTGACTGTGCTTATCTGAATGTTACTCACAGACTTGATCTCCTTGCTTGTCATCAAACTGCAACATGTCTTGTTTCTCTGTGCTTATGCTGGTAGAGTTTTTGGGACTTTATCATGGAGTGTCTTAAGAAGACAAATTATGATAGATTCTTTTTTTGATAGATTCTTTTTTTGAATACCAATGATACCTATCTGTATTTTCCTTTTTCCATATCTGATTGTGGTGGCGTGGTTTCATACTGCTGCAACTTCGTGCGCTCGTCCCTATCTTAAGACGGATGTGCGTAATCAATTACGTTGTTTTGTGCCCCGGTGCAATGACAATGTCAATAAAGATATATTCTATTCTATTCTATATGTATCAGCAGTAGTGTAGATATAAAAGTCTTGTAAATGTAAACAGTAGTAATAGATGTAAACAGTAGTAATAAATGTAAACAGTATTAATAAATGTCAACAGTGAATGTAAACAGTAGTATATAAACAGTGAATGTAAACAGTAGTATGACTATAGGCAGTGATGTAATACAAACATTAGTGCAAATATGAGAAGTAGTGCAAACTGAATGAGCACATGACCGAGAGTTTAGTGAATAACCCGTTTGATGACACAGAGTCCAGTGTTAAAATCTTTGTGTTGTGTGGTAATGTGTGAGAAAGTTTTTTGTGTTAAGGCAGTTCAAATGGGAGGAGGAGGCAGAGTGTTTAGCATCCTGACTGCCTGATGAACAGAGCTGTCTCTCAGTCTGCTGGTTCGAGCCTGGAGACTTCTCAGTCTCCTCCCTGATGGCAGCAGTCTGAAGCAGCTGTGTAGTGGGTGTGTGGGATCACCTGCCATGCAGAGGGCTTTCCGAGTGAGGCGGTTGCTGTGTAAGTCCTGCAGTGAGGGGAAGGAGGTGCCGACGATCTTCTCAGCTGCTCTTCACGATGCGCTGGAGGCTCTTGCGGCAGGATGCAGTACATGCACCAAACCACACAAGCCGTTTTCGCACTGCACGGCCCTCCCCGGCTCCACCCTGCTTCTAACCCGGGTTCGGCATGTTCGCATTCTCCTTTTCCGCCCGGGATCCGCCCTCGTTTTGGAACCATCTCCACCGTGGTTCTTATCAGGCCAAGCCCCACGGACCCAGTTTGACGTCATGTACTGCTCACATTTGATTCGTTGTTTGCAGCAGGGTTGGGACTCATTCAAACAACAACCGTCAGCGCGAGCTGATTTCATTAATATTTAACTACAGAAATCCCTAAAATAATTGTTAGCTGAATTAGTAGGGGTGTAACGAGATCTCGTTGTACGAGATCTCGCGATATTAAACTCCCGCGATATCTCTCGTTGAGAGGTAACGTTGTCTCGCGAGTCGCTAATGCTAGCAGCCCCTAGCAAGTCAGCGTCACGGACAGCATGGCTTCGCCGGATGAAGTTGCTATAGAAGACGCCCCAACTACTGATGGAGGGTCCCGGTGCCGCAGACGCCTCTACATTGATGGAGGGTCCCGGCGCTGCCGACGCTGCCCCGGATGTAAAGACACACTTGTGTAAACACCGGTGTGACCGGTGTTGCCAGATAGAGTCCCACCCACCCAAAGCACTCTTTACCCGCAAAAGTCAGAAGGAAAATCGCGGTGAACCGCCCAATCTGGCAACACTGGTGAGTGACGGCTGCAGATTCAGTGCTGATGCGGATATTTATGTTCAATTTTTGGAAAGTCCTGCGTGAATATCTATTCCGGACAGTTTTGTATGTGACACCAATGTATTAAATCCCCTTTCTTCATCCCTGATCTGGCCTTTTGTTTTTTTTTTGCCAAAAGGCAAGTGATCGCTTCCTCCTCCGTTGACTCCATGACTGAAATGATGAGAAATGAACGAATTTGTCACGAGCGAATTAAACTCAGGTCCAGCTTGGCTACGAGAGATTTCCTGGTGTGCTGGTCTGATGTGTGGGCTGCAGGACCAGCACTCCC
>JBBPBX010005724.1:29564-46889 GCA_038048925.1 Garcialebias charrua | reverse complement strand
TGAACCTCACCGCACGTCACTGCTATTGACTGATTTTTCTTCAACGGATAAACTAATCTTGACTTTTGATTTAAAGATCGACCAGTCTGGGGAGGACATACTCCTACTTGTGGAGGTTCCAGCCCTGGCGACCGTCAGGGAGGACAAGATGGCTGCAGAAACAAGAAAACCTCCGGTCCAGAAGAAAACCCCATGATGGTGCAGCCGACCCAGCAGCAGATGCAACCTGCTCGTTTGTCACCTTGAAAGTTGTTTTTTAAAGTTTTCTACTAAAACAAAGAAACTCTTCTTGAATTAGACTTTTTTTTATTACAACTGAGTTCTATGTAACAACTGAAATTAAAACCAGTTCAGTCCTGAGCTGAACTCGTGTGAATATAAAAGCTGCAGTTCAATATTTTCTGTGCTTTAAAAAGGAGCAGAAACTGAAACAGACTGATCTTTGTCTGATGATTAATAATTCATTTCTGAGAGAAATTCAATCCTCCATATTTTTTAAATAAAGCGCATTAGTCAAAATGTCGGTCTGGTCAAACGTGCTCATTGTGGGAAACCATGTCTGTAAACTGAGATTATTTTAAATTTTTATTGTACTCTAATAATTCCCATTCCCATTATTCATTCTCTACATTTTTCCCATTACACATGTGAGCACACGTGAAGCAGGGGGCTGCCATCTGAGGCACCCGGGGAGCAGCTGGGGGTTGAGGACGCCTTGCTCATGGGCCCAGAGTGGGGCAAATGAGGGTGTTTCACTTGTCCCACCCACATTTTGATGTTGTCGGTCCGGGGAGTTGACTGATCACAGGCCCACCCTCTAACCTCTGCACCACCACTCCCCCAATCCTCAGAGAATGATTTTATATTATTTGGTCTTGAGAAGATTTCAGAGTTGATGGTTTCATAACAAACTGAAGAAGAAGGAACATGAATGTCGACACATTTGATAGTTTACAGTATTCTGTAAACAATCCTTTAATTTCTGAGCAAATAAAACGTCAAAGTTACATTTATTTTTTACCTGCTTCTGGCTCAGGATGCTGCTTCATTTTTGTCTCGTATTCATTCAACCTTTATTTAGGCAGGTTAATCCCATTGAGCCTCGAGGACTCCTTTACAAGAGAGACCTGGTATATTTATATAAGAGTTAATTACTAATTAACTATTATTATAAATATGGCCATCATTCTTTTTAAACTATTAAACAAGTTTTATTACTGGGTCGTTACTTAAGGTGGGTAATTTTAACATAAAAGATGTTGGAGCAATAATATTATATATATATATATATATATATATATATATATATATATATATAGTAGGGAATAATAATAAAAAATGATATGCTCATCGGAGGCGAACAAATTTTATTTTCCATGCCTCTATAATTTCTCTTGTTTGGCACAGAACTGAGCTCAAGATCATTTGATGAAGCTTAATAAACCATCATCACTAGACTGAGTCATTTTCCATTGTGCCAGCTTCAAGATCAGGGTCACAAGGGCGGCTGTGGCTGAGTGGTTAGAGCAGTCCTCCAATGTTGGGGGGTTTGAATCCACCAGCAGTTACATGCCAAAGTGTGTCTAGGCAAGACACTGAACCCCTCGTTACCTCCTACGTGTGTCCCATCAGTGTATGAATGTGATCAAACTGATTATTCTTTGTAGAGATCTAGTAAGTGCTGTATGAATGGGTAAATGAGGCACAGACTGTGTTGTAAAGATCTTTGAGTATCTTGGTAAGATAGAAAGGCGCTATATAAATGCAATCCATTTACTATTTACAAATCAAGGTCAAAGGTCATACATGGTCTTACCCGAGTTATAGATTGCTGTAGTGGATGGGTTCATCTGTGGTACGCTTCTTATGATTCTGCTTTGAGTTCATCTTGTAGTAATGTATCAAGGTAGGAACTTTAGAGGTGGTTCTGTGTTGCTGGGGGGACAAAAAGCCTGGATGGAAGTCTGGACCCGATGACAACATCCCAGTGATTAGAACCAAACTGGTGAGTGTGTTTGCAACTCGGTTCTCTCCAGAGCTTGATGCTGGCACGCTGTCCTCTTATCTGTCTGAGAAACTGGAGAAACGTGTGACGTGTCGGAAGATCGACTCGAGTCACAACAGATGTAGCTCATTCCAGGTCACAGCAGAGTGCAACGAACTGTCTGAGATGTACGAGCCACAACTTTGGCCAACGGGGGTTTATGTTCGCCGTTATTTTGAGGCACGCAAACCCAGAGCTGACAGGGACAATGTTGCACTCGTGTCAGGGGGCGGAGCTGAGCTGCAGCGCTCTGTACCTGTGGTTACACCTGACGCTTCAGGAGAGCAGCCGTGCACTAGCACGGATCAAACTGCCACAGCATAAATGAGCATTAATGTTGTGTCATATAATGTGCGTGGGCTGCGCGTTGGCCAAACAGAGGCAGATAAATCACGTCGTCTTGTGGTGGACGAACTTCTGAAAAAATGTGATGTTCTGTGCGTTCAAGAGACTTTTTTATCTAAACAGGACCTGGACAGACTCAACTCCCTGCATGAAGACTTTTATGGTGCAGGTGAATCTACCACTGACTTTAGCACTAAGTTAGTGCGGGGCAGAATTTCTGGGGGCGTGGCAGTATTGTGGCATAAAAGGTACGATCAGCTGATTAAAGTGATTAGACTGGATGTTGACTGGGCTATAGGAATAGAGTTCAGCTTCAGGGATAAAAAGTTCATTATACTGAATATATATACACCTTATGAAAGCCCCGAGAATGAAGATGAATATCTTAATAGGCTGGCATATATTGTGTCATTTATTCAGGACAATCCATCCACTTGTTTTTTTATTGTGGGGGATATGAATGCTGACGTGACAGATTGTAAGTCATTATTTGCCAATCACTTAAAGCAATTTTGTTCCAGCAATAAGTTGATCCTATCCAGTGAAGTGCTCTTGCCTGTAGATAGCTACACTTACATTAGTGAGGCTTGGTACACAACTTCGTGGTTGGACCACTGTATCTGCACGGAGGATGCACATACCTCTTTAAAGACCATCAGGATTAATTATGAATTTGCAACATCTGATCATATCCCTGTCTCCTTGTCTATAGATATGGGTAATCTACCAGCCCTTTTGCCTGAAAACAATGACAGGCGAGAAGGAAAAATAAATTGGGACAATCTGACTGAGCAGGAGCTGAATCTATACTGCACCCAGTCTGAAACCTTGCTGAATACTATTGTTTTGCCAAAAAGTGCAGTGAGATGTTCGGACATGAACTGCAAAAATACGCAACATGGCACAGAGTTGTGCTCTCTATATGAGGAAGTGTTAAAATCACTTCTTATCTCAAGTAGATCTTTGCACAAAATTAAAAAGCATCAAGCCAAGCCAGGGTGGAATGAATATGCAAAAGAACTTCATGCTGAAGCCAGAAGGGCTTTTAAACTGTGGGCTGAATCAGGCAAACCTACACATGGTCCAGTATTTGATTTTAAGAAGAGGACAAATGCTAATTTTAAATATGTTTTACGATTTATTAAGAGGAATGAAAACGCACTTAAATCTGAGTCACTTGCAATGAAATTACAACATAACTGTCCTACAGAATTCTGGAAAGAAATTAAAAGAGTCAATAATGTAAAAACCTCCTTGCCAACAAACATTGATGGTGCAAATGGACCAGATGAAATTATGCAATTATGGAAGGAACACTATCATGAACTGTTTAACCGTAATAAAAGTAATCCCTTTGTGTTGAACGACATAGACAAACATGAAGATGTTACTATTTCTGCACAAGAAGTTGTGGATATTGTTATGAAGCTGAAAAATAATAAGGCATGTGGCGCGGATAAGATATCCGCAGAGCACTTAAAATTTGCAAGCAGGAAACTTTTTCCCTTGCTTGCCATTTGTTTTACTGGGTTTTTAATTCATGGCATTTTACCAGATTCTATACTGTCTGTGATTTTAGTGCCTATTGTTAAGAATAAGGCTGGTAAGATAAATAGCAAAGACAACTATCGACCTATAGCTCTAGCCAGTATTTTATCAAAGGTCTTGGAGAGAGCTATGTTAAACAGAATGGAGAAGTTTCTCCTGACTTCCGACAATCAGTTTGGCTTCAAACCAAACCTTGGCACTGATATGTGCATTTTTGCTCTCAAGGAGATCTTGGATCTATACAATAGGCATAATACCACAATTTTTACGTGTTTTATAGATGCTTCAAAAGCGTTTGATCATGTAAATCATGGGAAATTGTTTTATAAATTGCATGAAAGAGGAGTACCAAAATATCTTTTAAGAATCTTAGTGTATTGGTATGCTCACCAGTCCATGTGTGTAAAATGGGGAAAATCTGTTTCATCGTCTTTTTATGTGAGTAATGGTGTGCGACAAGGCAGCATTTTGTCTCCTTGCTTTTTTAACGTGTATATGGATGATTTATCTAAACTGCTGAATCAATGTAGGACTGGTTGTTGGGTTGGTAATAGAACCATCAACCACCTAATGTATGCTGATGATCTCGTTATATTTTGTCCATATAGTGCTGGTCTGCAGCAACTGTTAAGAGTTTGCTCGCAGTATGGACTGGACTTTGACATCAAATATAATGCAATAAAAAGTATCATCATGATTATCAGGAGCAAAGAGGACACTAAATTATCTTTCCCTGACTTCACTCTGTCTGGCAACATCCTCAAAGTCAGTGAGGAGGTGAAATACTTGGGACACTACATAACCGCTGACCTGTCTGATGACAGGGACATTTACAGGCAGCGTTGTATGCAATATGTACAAGCTAATGTGCTTCTTCGGAGGTTCTCTATGTGCTCAGTGTCTGTAAAAACTGCACTCTTTAAAGCATATTGTACCCCAATGTACACTGCACACCTGTGGCGGCATTACAGAAAGAGCAGTATGCATAAACTACAGGTGGCATACAATGATGGCATGAGGATGCTGCTTAAGGTGCCGCGATGGAGTAGTGCCAGCCAGATGTTTGCAAATGCCAACGTACCAACTTGTGCAGCTGTGCTTCGTAACCTTATGTACAGATGTATGTGTAGGCTAACAAACTCTGCAAATAGCATCATCTATACTCTGACCAACCCTGCACAAAGCTCGGTTAGGTTCTATTCAAGTCTGTGGAATCACTGGCGCCTCAAATTATTTGGCAATGGATGAACATTCTATTTTTACTGTGTCTTGTTGATGTTGTCTTTTTAATTTTTTATATATTTTTATTTTTGGTGGTGGTTGTTTTTGTTACTATGGACCATATGCGTCTGAAATAAAGTTTTGATTGATTGAACCAGGCACTTTGAGATTTTCATTAATGAAAAGTGCGTTATAAATTGAATTCATTATTATTATTATTATTGAACCATAGGAGTCGGGACTTTGATCTCTCCTCCTTCCCACCTGCCCCTGTACTCACTCAGGAACAGGAAAGGTTACAGGCTCTCTGCCCGGATGGAGGAAAACAACCCAACTGTTCGTTTGCTTTGCCGCACCTGCTACAGGAAAGGCCCTATCAAGACAGCGCCTCTCACATTGGGTGACGGAGGCCATTAAGAGGGCATACGGTAGCAAGGGTCAACAAGTGCCCCCTGGAGTCCATGCTCACTCAACCAGGGGCTTGGCCACTTCCTGGTCATTGTTCAAGGGCGTGTCAGTTGCAGACATTTGTGCTGCTGCGAACTGGAGCTCTTTAAACACTTTTGCAAAGTACTACAGTTTGGATGTTACTGCGTGTGATGTCACTCAGGCTGTTCTTTCTAATACACAATAGAAAGTAGCTTTGAGATGCCTTCTGGTCAAGGGCAGACGTTCACACTAACAGGCATTTTACTGAGCATTTCAAGGGCGTGAATGAATTACGTTCCCATAGCAAGTATGTTGCACCGAGAGACCGAACTGAAAGGGAACTGAAAGTTATGCACCATAACTCATGTTCCCTGAAGGAAGGGAACGAGGTGCAACATAGCTGGCCCTTTTCAATGCTGAAAGCTCGGTGAAGTGCAATTTCTGAGGAAGATGGAGGGGCGTCAGTCGCCTAAGTACCTAAAGGGCGGTACCTCTGGCGCGGGGTGACGCCCCCTGCCGTAAAAGGCGTGAATGTATTCCTTCAGGTAATCGCGCGGGGGTGCAATTCCCATAGCAAGTATGTTGCACCTCGTTCCCTTCCTTCAGGGAACATGAGTTATGGTGCATAACTTTCAGTTTCCTAAAATGGTTTTGAGCACACAGGTGAAGAATAAGTACCGGTAGGTTAAATTAATGTCTAAGTGGCGTATTATTGAGTTGATAAAATGTTTTGAGATGTATTTTACACAGATGGCTCATATTTTCAGGTTGTGGAGTTGAGTCCTAATAAGGATGGGCCTGAAACAGTCATGATCCCCTGATGAACTCACTGGCTGTTGGAGCTGGAAGGTGATAAACGAGCAAGTCTGTTGTCCTGGATCAAGTTCAGTGGAACAGAGACGGCGCAGGTAAGACTTTTTTTTTAACGCTCAACTCCTATTATTCTTTAGACTGAAAAAGAGAAAGATTTTTAGTCTCACCAGCCAACAGATGCCTCCTGGCCAATTACCAAAAAGGAGCATTTCTGGTCCGTGTCACGGGGTCGTGAACGTGTTATTCAGCAGGCTTTGGCTTTCCTCCTGCTGCTTCTCTGCTGCTCCACTTTGTGATCTGCTTCGGTTTTTCTGCTTTTGGTTGAACAAATGAGACTGTGCCTGGAATATTTTCATGAAACAACCTTAGCTGATGAAAAGTTAGGCTTGCAGCCCACAAGCCAGGTTGCAGGTTTTTGACTACAAATGGGCTTCAAAATTCTGAAGTAGAAGGCCTTGAACCAAATCATGGAGGCCACATTGAAGACATTTAAACATTTTATCGAGTCTTAGGTGTCTTGTTGTGTTGTTATCAAGTAGAAACAGATTTTTTTTAAAGTAATGAAGAAAATAATGTTTGAGTCAAGACATTTAAGATGGCTGACGTTGGAAAACACAAAAAACAGCTTTAGGTCGTACAATTTTACATAATACCTTAAACTTAAATATTCTGAATACTAATATAACATATGTAAAATGTGGTTACAATTTTGCAATTAACCACTTGGAGTGAACGTTGTGTATCTGTTGGAAACAATATTTCATAAATCACTGGACAGATTGAAACTTTTATAATATAATTATCAGGGATTGATTAATCTTTGGAGATAACCCTATTCAAGATGGCCACCACAGCAAATGACTTTAATTAAATTAATTTAACTAGTTGGGGTAAGATCTACTGTGGTTAATGCTGACGACTTTATTCTGAGCCTTGGCATTTACTGTTACGGTCACCCTTAGCCTATATGTCTGTCAGTAAAACATCCCATAAACCGCTGTTTGGATTTTACAGACACTTTCAGAAAACAATGATTGCATTTACAATTGATTAGCTTTTTAAAATTATACAATAAAAGATGACTACTACGTCTATTTAAAATTAGCCATGACAAAAATGGCTATAACTCTATCAGTTTAACAAATATTCAGCTAAAAGTTAGATTTTGAAGCTGAAAGTGACACAGCACATCCCCCGAGTGTGACATCTTGTGATACCAGGTCTCTCTTGTAAATGATTCCCCGAGGCTCAATGGGATTAAACTGTCTAAATAAAGGTTGAATGAATATTGTTGAGAGGATCTGAGTGTGTTCTGTGATTCTTGTGTCATCTGTACTGCCCTCCTCAGTGTCTCTCCCTCATGTGATCAGCTCTTGCCTCTGCAACCTGTTGTCCTTCCCCAGGTGTTTGTGTTTATCCCCTCATATGTGTATACTCATATTAGTGTATTTCTAGTTGGATGTTTTTTTCTTAGTTCATATCCTAGATGTTATTACTGTTTTTCTCTTACATTTTGTTGTTGGATGTAACTGGGACCCTGTGTACATAATCTCATTTCATCACATGTACTACATGCGGTGCAAATGACAATAAAGACTCTGACTCTCTGACTCATATATATTCTGCTTTTCTTTATTGTTCCCCTGTTTGTGGATTGTCCTGTATGGCGTCATGTTCTCTCCTCCAGTGTTTCCTAGGAAATGCAAGATTTGCTGCCACGTCAGCTTAGGTTTTTGTTATTTAAATTGTGACTCCCAACACTGGTCCTTGAGGAACACCATCCTGTATGTTTTACTTTTTCCCTGCTCCATTATACTTGATTGATCAGTGATTTTATTACTCCCTCAAGTTCTGCAGGAGCCTGTAAATCATCCATGTATTCATATCAGGTGTGGCAAAGCAAGGAAAGAACTAAAACAGTCAGGATGGTGTTCCTCAAGGAACAGAGTTGGGAACCATTGCTTTGAGCTCCCTGAGTTCTGTCTCCACCTTGGGTCCAACAAAACCAACAGTTCATGATAAGTGAATGAAATTGTGTGTTATATTTATAATAATTATTATATTCAACCAAAATAGCTAAAATAACATTTCTTCAAATAAGATGTTAGTCTAAAACTGTGGCGTGAGTGGCAGTGTGTGACATGCATCACTGCAAGGGCCTTTGTTGCTTTATGAGTTTGCAAATCTAGGCATTTAATTTGAAGGAGAAGACAGATAACTGCTATTTGCATGTAGAGGCGCTGTCGTAATAAAAGGCTTCAGGGTGTAATTGTGTCATTATCATCTCTGCTTCCTAAAAAATAATTTCAGTGTTGATTGAAATCCACTTTGGTTTAACTCGGTGGAGTTGTTTGTGCCGATGCTGCTGAAACACGAGGTTGAATTAATATTGGTAAATGTATATTTTCATTTAAGATATTGAGCATGACATCACTTTGAACCGCATGAGTTTGTACTCTATCAATGGACATGATGCTCATATTCAATAGTAGCAGCAAGGAGCTCACATTTTTCAACTTAAACATTTTACTCAAGATGCTTTGATACAGATTAACTTATTTTATATTCTTCAAAACACTACCCCCCTTTCAGTGTGGCTCAGGCAGTGCAGATTGGTCATGTGAAATACTAAACAGCACTGTTTGCTTCTCGAGGTTTAATCTATGGAGCTGTCAAGATGAGGGAGTGCAGCAAGTGGTCAGAGGAGGGGAAAATTTATGTAAGTCACACACCGCATCTATCTTTTTGCTGCACGCTCAGTCCCAAACAACTCTGCACACCGGTATGTTGTTCAGGTGGTGTGGAGGAGGGAGGGAAGTACTAATCACTCTTTCTGCTCCCTTTGGTTATGGTTCAAGATAGCTGCTGCAGTTATATTAAGATAAATGCTGGCTAAATACAGACAGTAGGTTAGTTTTAGTGAAATAGTTTCAGAGCGTTGGGAAAAGACTCAACGATGCTTTTGCTAAACAGGAGAAAAGCTGCAACAGAACATGAATTGATACTGTCTAAACAGATACACTGAACAGAACAGTGAAAAGGTAAAATAAGTAAAAGAGTTGCTAAAATGAAGCAGAACAATAGCTCAAAGCTCACATCAGCAAAAAGGTAGCTAAAAATCAAAAGGAGCGCAAGGGAACAAAATGGTGCAACCATAGTGGAGAAAATTTCAGAGAGCAATGTGTTGAAGGAAAAACACAAAGTATTTTATTGGAGAATTATAAGACAATTTTTTTGGGGGGGAAACAGACATCGTGCACGCATCCAGAAGGAGAACATTAGTCCCTTACACCTACTTCGCGGTTCGTTTATTGCCTCGCTATTGACTCGCTCTATCACAGTTTTTTCAAAAATAAGATTACACACATTACGTGGTAATGGCAGTCGTCTCCCGATTGGAAAGTTGGCGGTTCGACTCGGGACCCGCACCATGTGTCGTTGTGTCCTTGGGCAAGACACTTAACCCTGAGTTGCTCCCGGTAGGACTGGAAAGCACCTTGCATGGTAGTCTGCCGCCACCGGTTTATGAATGTGTGTAGCATTCAATATATGTGTAGCACTTTGAGATTTTCAGTAATGAAAAGTGCGTTATAAATTGAATTAATTATTATTATTATTAAAACACCTTTTTATATACATGAGGGATTACTGTAGATGTTTTTGATAATTGAATAGCCTAAAGAGCACATGGAAGTAGTATGATTGCCAAAAACATAGAAAAGAAACTTTAAGCAGAAAATTATTTGTGTGAATGCTGGGGCTGTGATCATTTGGTGGTGACTGCTGTGGTCTTGCAAATCCTTAGGTTGCAGGTTTGAGCCCAGGTTGCATCAGGGAGGGCATCTGACGTAAAACAATTGCTGAATCTTCCATGTGAGTTTGTTCGCTGTGGTCAGGGGTCTGCAACCTTTACAATCAAAAGAGCCATTTATGCCCTTTCGTTCACTAAATTAAACATGTCAAGAGCCGCAATACCTGCTACAACTGTCATTTTCAACTAATGGCCCGTGGGCCATTTTAAGTTTGCTAGAGGGGCTTTTCTGGCCAGTAGGTGTGAAATTATAAAACTAAAATAATGATTGTTAACATTTATTGATATTTTTACATTTTGAGACAAAAGAAAATATTGGATTCCATTCATCTTCCATTCATCTGTCCAACGTCTTGTATTGTCTTGTATTTTGCCAATAAAAAAAAAACTAAAACCGTGAACTGTGCAGACAAATGTGCTTTTTATAAAATTGTGGAGTACTGTACCTCAAACCGATTGTATGTGGTTATTATGAATGAGTTGGATAAAGTTTGACTTATCTGACTGTTTTGTTTTGATAATGCGCCTTATAATCCGGTGTGCCTTATGTATGAAAACAGACCCCTTCATTGATATTGAGCCTTATCATCTGGTGCACCTTATAGTCCAAAAAATATGTTAATTGCGTATCCTACTTTGAAGAATAAACCATAAAGTTAAAGTGAGTATAATTTACTTTGTGTATTAGTAGTAACCACATTTTTGCAAAGGAGTTGACAGGAAAACTTTTAAACTTGTCGTTTTTGTGGGTACAACATACTATAAAATTCAGTTTTATGTTAGTTTTGGTCAAAGCTTGTAAGAGCTGCTGCAGAGGGACCAAATGCTCCAGAGCCACAGGTTGCAGACCCTTGGCTGTGGTGATACCTGCAGAAGGTATCAGCCTAGAATGCTGACTCAGCAGTCACACAATTGTTTTTCTACCCAAAACACCCTGGGTTTGGGTCATTTTTATCTAAAACCTGCAGAGGAGTCTGTTTTATGGAGTAAATATGACCTCCACCATCATAAAGACAATACTGTTAAACGTTCTGAGCTATTGTCCCATCAGCTTCACACCAGATACATCACCACACCTCCAATAAAAGACCTCTACAACCTTTGCACACCTACAGTTTGTACACACTCTCAGTCTAAATGAATTTCTATTACAGTACTTTCATTTTGAAAGCAGGTCACCTTCTCCACAGCTGAAACGCACACGCAAAAACACACTGTTTTAAACATTTCGGCATGAACCCATTTGCTCTTGCTATTCCACTGTTTTCACAAATTTATTAAATGGTGGAAAATTGTCCTTGTGAGTGTCAAAACTATGTATAAAACTAGGAAAAGTACACAAGAGGCCAAATATATTATTTCTTAAAGCAACTTACAGGGGGCTGGTGAGCAATGTTCTAATATCTGTGAAAATCGCTACTATTGCATAGATGAACAGGGAAGCAGAGCTCAAAGGAGCATATATCTGAGGATTTGCAGTGTCAAATTAACAGTATATTCACAATTTAAATGAAGAAAAATAACATGAAAGATGGAATGATGTCTACATTTTCTACCGCTTATCGGAGGCAACAGGTCCAGGAGATAAACCCATACAAGTGAGACGTGCCTGGAAAACCTATAAAGGGAGGCGTCCAATAGGCATCCTAATCAGAGGCCTGAACCACCTCAACTGACTCATTTTGATGCAGAAGAGCAGCTCAACTCAGAGCTCCCTCCAAATGACAGAGATCCTCACTTTATCTCTAAGGCTGAGCCCAGCCACCATGCAAAGGAATCACTTTTCGGCCACTTGTATCTTGTAACTTTGCCTTATGATTCAGCGCTTTCTTCACCATGACTGGCTGAAGCAATGCCCTCATTACTGAGGATGAGGCCCCGATCTTTCAGTCCATCTCTCACTCCATCCTACCATCACTCAAAATCAAGACACCCAGATACTTGAACTCCTCCACCTGAAGCAACGTCAGCTCTGACAACTCTGCCCCTCTTTTACCCGAGTTCCCCAGACATACGGCTACAGGTTCGATGACAATTACAAAGTTGATCATCAGCCTAGTACCAAGTAAACTTATGAACCAACCTCTGCTCAACCCTGGTGTATGTAATAGACAACCCATGCCTAGCACAGAAGTCCAATGAGCGAACACCATTTGGGTTCAAATAAGGGAGGCCGTTCCCCTTCAATCTTCCTCTTCCAGATGACTCTGTCTTTGCCCACATGGTCACTGAAGTCACCCAGTAGAACGAGGCAATCCCCAGAAGGCACTCCTTCCAGGACACCATCCAGAGACTCCAGAAGGCTGGGTAATCTGAACTGATGTTTGGTGAATAAGCTCAAACAACAGTCCGAGCCTTCCCTCCTGCAGCATGAAACCACAAAGAGTCAACCCTTTTGATCACCAGGGAAAATGTCAACACTAACACATTCAGCCAGGGGCTTGTGAGTGTCCCCACACCAGCCCAAGGCCTTTATCCCTGGGCAACTCCGGAGTGGGAGAAAATCCAGCCTCTATTGAGGAGTTGGATTCCAGAACCCAAGCTGTTCATGGAGGCAAACCAAACTTTGTCTAACTGGTAGCACACAACCTTACACACAAGCTGTGACTCCTTACCCACCAGTGATGTCTCAAGTCACTAGAGCTAGTCCTTGCCACCAGGAATCGGCATGGCTAAGGACCCTCCCTTGCCTTCTACCTGGCATGCCCAGCACCCGACTTTGATGGACCTCCCTGCAGATGGAAGGTCCATATGGAGATGGCTTCCTGATATTCCTTCTGGCTTGGTCTAGTCGAGCACCAGGAGCCATGGCCTGAACACCAGACATTCGCCGGTGAGTCCCCCAAAAAGTCTATCTCAAGGGAAGTGCCCCAGTTTACCTTTTCTGGGCAAGGTTTCCTGATGTATTAGTTGTTTTTTTTTTCATCAAAGTTTTGAATAACTCTGTCTGATCCTTCCTCCAAAGCCTGTTGGCCATGGGAGACCATACCAAGGGCTGATGCCCCTGACAGCATAGCCCCCGGGATCACAAGGGCACTCAAACCCCTCCACCATGTTAAGGTGTGTGGTTCTGCGGATGGAAACAATGTCACATTTTAAATCACTTTAACATGTTTGAGGACTGTATTTCCACAGCTTTGCATACATGCGCTCAGTGATGGCGTTTACAGATAAAGAGTCTTGCTGCGATTTGCACAGATTTTCCTTACACTCTCTAACCCAGACGTAAGTTGTAGATGAAGCACAACAACTTTAAAGAGTTGTTACAAATTTGTTTCAGCTGACCATTTCCTTTAAAGAATTCTGTGTACATAGGTTAAACATTTTCAAACCTAGAATTCTTAGAGTTAAGTTTCATTAAAATCTGTCTGGTGGTTCATGAGATATTTTGTTAACAGGGTTGATCTCTATAGCTTAGGTCTGAGTTTTAAGCTTCTTCATGTTGTGTCATGAGAAATTCTCATTGTATTACAAATTACTCTCAGCTACTTCCACATCAAAATTTAACAATATATGTAATATTGACTGAGGACATGTGGTTTTTGTTTCTTAGTATAAGTGGCAACCATTTTGAATTGAGTTTTGCTCTAAAAGTTAATTAGCTGTAGATAAACATTCAATCATTACTCTGATTCTTTTATCGAGTGTATCCAGTGGTTTGTGAGATATTTTGCTAACAGGCAGATATAGTTGGCTTCAATGTGTAATGGCACTAAACAAGGATCTTGTGCATTCTGTTTGAGCTCAGTGTGATTATGATTATGAGGACTATCATCTACTACCGAACCAAAGTTTAGCACAATAACCATGAAATTGAAATTGAGTTTTAGACATTTTTGTGTTTGTTAAGGCCAATTAGACGTAGCAGCCATTTTGAATTGTATCAACTTAAAAAAGTTAATCTGTTGTACATTTTGTCAAAATATGTCCACGTGTTTATAAGGCATTTTGCTAAAAGAGACACAAACACACACCTGACACAGGCCCAACACAAAAAGGTGGGAGATGTGATCAAATAGTCAAAATACAAAACTAAAATAATCTTCTTTACATTTTTAAAATCTCCCATGGCAGACAAAGGCTTCTGACACAGCTTAATGGTTGGATTTAGATTTAGTCGAGCTTTATGACTGAGGATAAGCATAGCAAAACTACCAGTCCTAACCCGGGTAGAAAGACAAACATAAGCCTATTATTCCTCTCCAATTTGATTTATATGCAACTCTACTGAATCAGAATGTGACTCAAACTCAAAATAAACAAAAAGAAAAAAAAACTCCTTTATTTTTCTCTCACTGTCATCTGTTGTTCCCAGAAGGTTTCTTCAGAGCCAGGAGAGGATTTCAGGACACCTTCATTAGAGATGGATATTATGCACAAGGTAAACACCATAAATAAACAGGCTATATTCAGTATCATTTAACATTCAGAATTCATTCTGCAGGTCTACAGTGTTTGTGTGTTCAGAATAGGCAATTTCTTTGATTTGCTTCGACAAAAGAAAAAAAAATTAGCCGCACCACACATACTATTGTATAAAACCTCACCTCCCCCATTTTTTAGACTATTATATTGTTAATGTTGAAAAACTAGGGGTGCACTAAGCTACCTGTCTTAACTGCATATATGCCCATTGAAAATAGACACATTTAAATGCAAATTTAAATATATTAAAATAACCATATAGGGGTATTATTGAGCATAACCATATGTTTCATGGAGTCACAATGTGACTGTAATTACTCTTCCTGGCCGCTATAGAGGCGCTGTTGACTCTTAAGGCCGCGTTGACTACCGCTAATTCCGTCAGCTTGAAAACGAAGACGGTGAAAAATCAACTTTTGGGATGAGTTTTAGCCTGGATGTGACAATCGCTTAAACAAACGTTCTGTTAAGAAAATAATCGATGTGTTTAAAATGTTTAGAAAAGGTTCTGTGAACTTTTAGATATTAAATGCACCGGACTTTTTCCTTTTTTTTTTTCTATCTGGCTGACGTCACTACGTCGATGTGTCGTTTGTGTTGCATTTAGGGACGTGCGTGCAGTCGGACGTTTGTGTTCTCCCGAAGTCTAAACGCTCTAAAACCCCTTTAAATATCTCAAAACACCGCGGTTAAACAGTTTCTGACGATATTTCATGCATAGAACGAACAAGTTGGACAATCTGTCAGTATTGTGCTAACAAAACTGAAATTTGACGACCAGCACCGCGTGTCACGTGATCGCTTTGAATCGATCACAGCACATAAACAGACGCCATGAACGTAGCGTCACCTTATCACAAATGTAGATTCTTTTTCAACTCATAAGACGCTTAAATGCACCCCAAAAATTCTGTAAACGTATCGTTTCACATCCGAACAGTTATATCGAGCTGCGCCCAGTAAAAATAGCTCAATAAATGTCGCCCACACGGACTTTTCCCGTATTTAGCAACACGTCAACACTATTATTTCTGCTTAAAATGTAACGAAACTTTCAGTTTACCTCAATACGGTAAAATGAAAGAAAAGTAACGAGGCTATTTTTAAAAGTAAGGAGTAGAAAGTACCAGTAATTGCGTGAAAATGTAAGAAGTAGAAGTATAAAGTAGGCTGAAAAATAATAGAAAAGTAACGAGGCTATTTTTAAAAGTAAGGAGTAGAAAGTACCAGTAATTGCGTGAAAATGTAAGAAGTAGAAGTATAAATTAGGCTGAAAAATAATTACTTCACTAAAGTATAGATAACTAAATTTGCATTTAAGTAAAGTAACGAAGTATTTATACTTAGTTACTTGACACCTCTGGTTATAATAACCAGACATGTCATCTTCTTTCTTAGAAAAATATACATTTCTTTTCTCGTCTTTCTCTCTCTCTCTCTCTCTCTCTCTCTCTCTCTCTCTCTCTCTCTCTCTCTCTCTCTCTCTCTCTCTCTCTCTCTCTCTCTCTCTCTCTCTCTCTCTTTTCTCTTCAGCTTTCTCGTTTCCTCGTGTTCTGTCTGTCTCTCCTCTCTTTGCTGCTCACTTCCTTTTTCCTTCCTCTTCCTCATACCTTCTTCTCTCTTTTTTTTCTTTTTCTGCAACTTGCATCCATAATTCTGTATGGGGGTAGCCTTCATTATTCATTTTGTTAGGTTTATCTTTGGTCTTTGTCTTTATTTTAGTTTGAAGTTCTCTTAGTTTTTATTTTTATTTTTTATCTCTCATCTATATTATATTATATAATTATATATTATACTATATTAAATCTCTTATCTCTCTTATCTCTTATCTCTTATAGTTAATCTACCATCAAAGTCGTGTTCTTTTATCCATAGGGGTAGGTGTTGTACGCTTGCAGGGTCTGTTTTTTTTTTTTTTAATTTATTTATTTATTATTTTTATTATTATCTCCCAGTCTTTACATGTTAAACTGTGTAGTTTTTTTTTTTATTTTTTTTTAATACTCTCGTCAGATGACGTTTATTACTTTTTAATACCATGTTAAACTGTCTATGCATTTTTGAGCATTTTTGCTTTGTCCCTTACCCATTTTGAACTAGATTTGGATCCAGTAGGGGGTTTCACATAGGGTGACTAATACTGGATTTATGTAACAGGACAGTGATAAAAGATCCTTATGGCAAGAATCACTTCAACTCAAATGAGCGGATTCTTCTTAGCCTCTGACACCAAAAGGTTTCACTGTTTGTTTCCTGTTATTTTGGTATGAAACAAAAGAACCAAGCGGTACTTTTATTTCCTTTTCACACTCACAAACACATGCATACATTTTTAGCGCTTCTTTTTATTCCTATTTATCTTAAAGTAGAGGGCTCCGCCGCCCTACACAGAGTTTAATTGACTGTTTTTTTAGTTGTTCATCTAAATCAAAGGAGTCTGCCCTCCTGCGGAGTTTAACTACTTCTTTTTACCTGATAGAGTCTAGAATTGTCAGGGTTTGTTTTATTCCTATTTATCTTAAAGTAGAGGGCTCCGTCGCCCTACACAGAATTTAATTGACTGTTTTTAGTTGTTTATCTAAGTCAACGGAGTCTGCCCTCCTACGGAATTTAACTACTTCTTTTTACCTGATCAGGGTTTGTTTTACTCAGCTTTCACACTTCACTCGTTTTAAAAATGATACTCACT